>CM061267.1:2117500-2282500 GCA_030848825.1 Tadarida brasiliensis | reverse complement strand
CTTACGATGCTGTTTCCCACACAGGCCTCCCTGTTGTTCTGGTTAGAGGTTGTTTTAAAAATATAAGGTCAGCCCGGCTGGTGTGGCTCAGTGGTTGAGCGTCAACCCATGCACCAAGAGGTCGCCGGTTCAATTCCCAGTCAGGGCACATGCCCAGGTTGTGGGCCCGATCCCCAGTGAGGGGCATGCAGGAGGCGGCCAATCAATGTTCTCTCTCATTGATGTTTCTATCTCTCTCTCCCTTCCTATCTCCTTAAAATCAAAAAAGAAAAAGATTTTAAAAATATAAGGTCAGCCCTGGCCAGTGTGGCTCAGTGGTTAGAGCATCGGCCCTCGTACCAGAGGGTCTCGGGTTTGATTCCTGGTCAAGGGCACATACCTGGGTTGCAGGTTCAATTCCCAGCCTGGGTTGGGGCACGTGCGGGAGGCGACCAATCGATGTGTCTCTCTCACATCCATGTTTCTCTCTCCTCCCTCTCTTCCACTTTCTCTCAAAATTATTGGAAAAATATCCTCAGTGAGGATGAACAAAAAGTGTGTGTGTATATGTATATATATTCATTTTCCTTTTTCACTTAAGCCCTCTTTGGGTAAGAGAGGAATGACATGGTCACACCGCTCCCTTGAACACCAGCTCACCTCCCACGAGCTGCATGCGTCTGCGCCAGCATCCGACTGCCCGAGTGTCGGGTTCCCACTGGGAAAGGAAACGGAGAACACCCACTGTCCATGGCCGGGAGAATTAGGTGAGCTGGCTCACTGATAGTGCATGGCACATTTTGAAAAATTTTAATTGGGGTAAAAAACAAAATACAACCCGCCATCTGTGAACCGTTTCACGTGGACCGTTCAGGAGCGCGGAGTGTGTTCACGTCCTTGTGGAACAGATCCCAGGGCCGGGTCATCCCGGTCCTGCAGAGACCCGCGTGGGCCTGTGTACGTGCTAAGAAAGGGTCTCTCCTCACCGACTGTGAAACTAGCTCCGATGTGTAGTGTCTTAGCCGGAGCCCGCCCGTGCTCACAGACCTGCTGGAAATAATTTGTTCTTTCGTTTGGAATTTTCTTGTACCGCCCTTTCTCCATGACTGTAAACCCGCTTCTTTGTAGATGGATCAATATCCCCGAAGTCACATGACCTATTTGCGTCTGTCTCCCTGGAGATTTTGATGTCTGTAATGAATTTAAGTGGTTCCTTTTCCATTTCTCAAGCTCTGTCTTCCCTCCCCTCCTGGCCCCTCCCCTCCCCTCCTGGCCCCTCCCTTCCCTTCCTGGCCCCTCCCCTCCCCTCCTGGCTCCTCCCCTCCCTTCCTGGCCCCTCCCCTCCCCTCCTGGCTCCTCCCCTCCCTTCCTGGCCCCTCCTCTCCCCTCCTGGCCCCTCCCCTCCCTTCCTGGCCCCTCCCCTCCCTTCCTGGCCCCTCCCCTCCCCTCCTGGCTCCTCCCCCTTTCTACCATCTTTATCTCATCATAACTTCTCCCTAATTTCTCTTGCATATTTTTCCTCCCTCTCCTCCCCTCTCCTCTAATCTCTTCTAGACTCCCTTCTTCAGTCTGCTGCTTCACGTTGACCTCAGTGAGGTTGACATTGATGCCGATTTGGCCCATCGCACATGCTTAGGGTTTGATTTTTCAATAAAAAACAGTCCTGGGCGGCGGCAGAGCCAGGGGGTGGCGGCCCTTCGTGGCCGAGGAGTGCTTTTGTCCATCTCTCGGCTTCCTTTTGGCAACCCCGGCGGTGGGAATAAATTATTCAGGACCGTGGCGAGGATTCTTGCTGGCTCCCCACCTCTGAAACTGTAACCAAACACTGCTTCGTTTATTCCGCTGCGGAGAGACTTCCAGAGGAATCGATGTTCAATAGGGCAAACCCTCATTAATTTAACTTGTATTTATTTTTAATATCCTATAATATGGAGTTATCTCCCCGTTCAAATGTCTTATGCTTGAATTATCCTTAATATTTAATTCTGCCTTCACACACACACACACACACACACACACGATGTGACTGACCCTTGCAGGAGACAGTTTGGGCTCCTGTGATCTCTGTCCCCCGGATACATTAGGGTACATGGCAAAAGGGACTTCACCCCTGGAACTAAGTTTACCAACTAGGTGGGCCTGGTGTGACCCCAGGAAGCCTTACACGCAGAAAAAGTTCCTCCAGAAGAAGGATCTAGAAGGCTCACTCCTCCCCGAGCCTCCAGAGAGAAGGCAGTCCTGCCCACATTTGCTGTCCACCTGTCAGACCGAACAGACAGCCCCGCATCGCGGTGCCGACTCCTGCCCCCCGAGCTCCGCCGTGTTCAGTGAGGGTCACTCACGTCCCCAAGTTCATGGTCACTTGTTACAGCAGAAGAAAGCGATGGTGGGCCTCTGGCTGTTGCCGTTTGCTCTCGCAGGAGAGATTGACATCGCCCTCACCCCGGCTCTGGGCCTCGGCCACTCTGGCCAGTACCGCGTGGCCACCTGGCACAGACGTCTGCGTGAGACTTCAAGATGGAGCCCAAGGGGACAGGCACGACCCCAGGGGAGGGCTGGATGGGGCCTGGCAGAGGCTGGGTCCTGGGCCTCTTGTTCCCTCCAGAGAGCCGTGTCCCGAGCCAGCCTCCACCGAAGTGGGAAGACGACCATCCCTCTGGGAATGATGCCGGATGAAATAACATCTTGCAACCCACGAGAGGCCGTCAGGGGGCCTCTCCCCTGTGCCTGGTCACGGCGTAAACCCAGAGGACCTCGGGGTGGGCCAGGGCGGGTGCCCCGTGGTGACTGACAGCGAGCAACCCGTCAGACAAAACGCTGCTCTCAGATCCTAGCTGCCGTGAAGACCAGAGCGCGCGATGTTCCTCGCACCCTGGGATGTGCGGAGGTCCCACGGAACGGAGCGAACGGCACGAGGGCGCGGGATGGCGGTGCCGCGTGCTCACGTCCAAGTGTCAGGGAACGGAGACCGGCACGTTCGGTGGCCGCCGGGGTCAGGTTCGATAGCGGGAGCCCTGAAATTGGGGTTCCCATCGGAAGCCCTCCATCTGGGTACCGATGCTCCGAAGCGAAGTCCTTGGTTGCCTAAATCTCAGCCCTTAGACGTGCAAGGGGTTGCTGTCTCATGAACGCTGTCCCTGAAAGTCAGACGGTGAATGACCTGTCGTTATCTGTAACCCAGGGAGGCGATAAAGGTTTGTTCCTCACGCACTCCCCGCCCCCACTCCCCGACCACCAGGGCGGCACCCATGACGGCCGTCGCTGTCTTGGCCCCCAAATCAAACCCCGGTCTCGCTGGGGTAGGGCTCACCCCTGGCTCTCCATCACCTTCATCTTTTGAAAGCATAAAAAGCGCACCCCCAGTCGCCCCTTTTCTGTGAGATTGCCCGCCCCCTGGGGTCCCGCACTCCTCGGTGGCCTCTTGGGACGTGTCCACGTGACCCAGCCCGGGACAGCCAAGGCGAAGCAGGCAGGCTCCTTCATTTATGGGAAAATCAGTCCGTTGCTAATGTCCCTTTTGGTGCAGTTCAAACCGAAATGACATCACGGCTCTCGGTTTGCCAACGGTGTCGTAAAGATGAGGAGTCTCATTTCCAACGCTGAAAAAGCCTTGTCACAGAGAAACAGAAGAAAGTGCGAAGTACGTTAAAAATACGGCGTTATTGACAAAACGCTCGTGTGCGTGTCAGTATTTATGAAACTGCAACAACGGTCCCTTTTACCCCAGACACTGAGGTCCATGAATATCCTTTTTTTTTTTTTTTTTTTAAAGTGACACGGCTGATGAAACTTCCAGTGTCTTGGAAAACATACGAGCATGCCAGAATCTAACTTCTTTTAACGCTTTGCATAAGGCGGTGTCAGGGGTCTGCATTTCCTTATTCATCTTCTTCCGTGAGCCCATTTTTTTTTTCTGATGCCGAGGTTTTCCACGGTCTATTTCCAGGCCTACAAATCCATCCTGCCTGCCTTTCCAAAACCATATAAATTCAGGTTCACATGATTTTTATCAGCCATCAATTAAATACCCATCAGCCTTTCCCGGTCCTGAGCCCACAGGTCTTGCTAACGAGGCTGTTTGCAGGGTAACCTGGACGCCTGCCCTGTGGGACCCTCGGCTGGAGGAGCTGTGTCCCTGGCCCTCGTCCCTGGCCATCCGTGCCGCTTCACTCCCGCTCCTCTCCAGTGGGACGCTGCAGCGCTCGCCAGTCCTCGCCTGCTCGGCCTCCAATAGGCTGCACGCAGACGGGATGCGTTACCCTCCCCAGCACACGAACACCCCCCCGAAAACTGCTTGTGAGCGGTTCTGAGTTCCAGGAAGGCTTTTAAGCTCAGCGGTGATGGCCATTTCTCTGTGTGGGTTTTCCATGCAAAGAAAGTAATGGACCGTCCTCCAGATAAAAAGGAACGTCACTCAGATGGTGAGGGCGGGCACAGTTCCACGTGTCTCCCCCGCCCCACCCTGGGGTGCCTGTTCGCACCTGCCCGCTCCCGTGTCAGAAGTCTCCCGTGCTTTGTCGGTTTCGAGAGAGGCATCCTCACCCCCAATGTAACCCTTCACGAAAGGTCTTAAATACAGCTGCTGAGGTCCCCCCTCCCCATCCCCTGGAGACGCGTCCAGCAGACCCTGACTCTCACTCACAGCCATGGCAGCCAGTGGATCGCTTGTTCTGCGAACAGATGTTGTAGGTAAGGTGCTGTGTTCATCGTTTAGTTGTGCCTTTTGCCGTTTAAAAACTGTTTCCGGGGCGGGGAGGTCTGGACGTGGGGCTCCCGGTGGTCCCCGGGCTCAGCCCTGGGCTGTCGGTCTGGGCTGGTTCAGGAGGGTGAACACGCCCATCTTCTCGCTGCAAAAATTGCAAAGTGCCACGGCACATGGAAATCTTTCAAAAGTCATCTGGGGCCCTGGCTGGGGCGCTCAGTGGTCAGAGCATTGTCCCGCTACACCAAGGTTGCAGGTTCGATCCCGGGTCAGGGTGCATACAAGAAGCAACCAATGAGTGCATGAGTAAGTGGAACAACAGATCTCTCTCTCTCTCTCTCAAAACAAGAAATAAACATTTAAAAAGTCATTGAGGCTAAGTACGGATTGCTTGGGGAGAAGACACGCGAGGGAAGTCACCATGCCTTGTACCAGGCAGGGCGGGCTAGGTTATGCCCAGCCACAAGCAACCCCGGGGCTCTGAGGCTGGAAAGAGAAAGGGTGTTTCCTGCTCACGCCATGTGTCCAGCCCCGGTCTGCAAGGGGGCTTTGCGGCCACATCCCGACCTGTCCCCACGTCAGATGCAGAGAGCTCGGGAGCGCTGACAGTGGCCACTGGCGGCGCGATCTCCTTCCGGACCTCATTGACCAGAACTGTCACCTGGCTCCTTGGGCCGCAGGGGACCAGGAGTGATCACCTGTGCCCAGAGGTGGCAAGCCGCACGATGGATGACCGCACGCTTCCCATCGGCAGCACAGCCCTGCGCCTGATTCCAGCAGCAAGACGCTCCTGACGTTCTGTGCCGACCAAGGTTCCCGCCATGTCCCTCAGTGCACACGGATCCCCAGCTACCCACAGATTCTGTTTCCCCGCGGAGAGAAGTCTCCCAGCCGTTCCCAGTCAGGGGTGGGGGCCGAGGGGGAGGGTGTGGAGCTGTCCCAGGTCCTGCTGCCCGGCCCTGAGTCTCAGACACAGATCCTGGGAGCTCGGGGCTCCCCGACAGGGTCTGCTTCCTCATGTCCCCTCTGTGCCTACAGCACCGCCCTTAACTCAAAGGGGTGTCCCCCTGGTGACTGCCCTTTGGGGTACAGATGAGACGGGATGGGGGCCAGGGAGGCTGCCGGTTACTGAGACCGCGTCCCCAGCACAGGAGCCTAATGGCTGCGTGTATGTCTTACCACACGTGAGTCCCCGACCTTCCAGGTGTCCTGGCCTTCATCGCTGGTCTGTTCCTCCCTCCTTCCTTGTCCTGTTGGTTTGTTAAGCTGATCTGCTCAAGCTCTTCGTTCTGTTTAGCCCTGCCTGTGACCCCTTGCGAGGGCGTCGCTTCCATGGTGCTGACATATCCTCTAGCAAGGAAGTCCCGGAAAGATGTCCCCTTGCTGCTCCCGTGTGGTCGCCCGGGCTCACCTGCTCTTTGCCACACGTCACAGTGAGAAACGGACGTGGGGTGAGTTCACGTTTGCTGGGGATGAGGCCCCTCCTGCCGGAAGGGGTGTCTGGGTGGGGACCATCTCGTGTCCGGTCCTCCTGCTGAGGTTCTCTGAAGGTAGGCTCACCTGGCAGGTTGATGAGGGGACGCCCGAGAGCTGGGCAGACAGCCCGAGTTCGCTCAGGTACTCACCCACAGTTCTTCCTCCCCTCCTCGGCCCGTGTGCGAGCCTCGTCGGTGGCCCGGTGTCTGCCCTGGAGAAGCTCTCGGTCTCCGTGGTGAGCTGGTCTGTTCTGGGGACAGCGGTGGGTAATTAAATCACGATAACACTGGGCTGCAGATACCGCGGACCTGGCGCCTGTCCGGCTCACCTAGGACCTTCCGTGGTGTCCGGCGTAGGGTCTGTACTCAAATAACACGTGTTGACTGAATCGGGGAACATGGTCGCTGTGACGGATGAGGGTGACTGACGATGGTCTGTGCATCGGCACGCCGCTGCCTCCGGAGGGCCCCCGCGGCATCGGAGGAGATTGCAGATTTCCTCCTAACAGCCTCCGCGTGGGCTGAAACCACCTGGGAATACCCATCTATCCCCTCAGCTTGGGAGTAAGTGGACCGAGGCCAAATGTCTGTTTCTTTGAGTAATCAGCACTGACCCTTTAGCAGGAACCGTGGACAGAAAGCCCTGCCCTCCAGGATTCCAGACACACACTGCCTGTGGTCGGGTCCCCCCAAAGAGACAAGGACCGGCGGGTACGGGGGGACCCTCCGCGGGAGGCAGGCTGATCGCTCTGAGGTGAGACACATGTTGCTGTCCGTCTTTCTCAAAGCAGAGGTGATCTTGGGTCTAGCCCCTGAGAGGTAGGAGGAGGAAGACGGTCCCCTGGGGCTGGTTTGGGGGCATCCACAGACTCCTGGTCTCCCCTGTGTCTGCAGCCAGCCGCTTGCAGCCGGGGCGTCTCGCTGCCCTCTGGTCCCCAGAGGCTGAGGATGTCCGGGCAGCTATTGGCTGCCGGTGCCCAGTGGCGCTCGCTGTGGTCGCTGGCAGGCTGCATCAAAAGCCGGGAGCGTCTCTGGTTACAAGAGCCCCGGGCAGCGGGTGTGTGCACCTCAGACCAGCCAGGGGAGCCCACAGACGTCCTGGCAGACGCTGCAGAGGGCACACTCTGACCTGCGACCAGGGATGATCGCCACCAGGCTGCCCAGGGTGAACAGAATCAAACAAATTTGGAGGGTGAGTCAAAGGAGACACGTCAGCTTATGGGGGGGAAAAGTTTAATTTTGGGGGGGAAATAACAGCAAATTCTAACCTGCTGTTGGAGATGGGCTGTGTGATACTGGCGTCGTCTGCGGGGACTGCCGTGGGGGTCCCGCCGTGCGTCTGGGTGCCTTGCCCGAGGTTCAGACTTTATTTTGACCAGTCTGCGCAGACGCCGTCGTGGCCGGTTCAGCTGTGGCTCTTTCCTCGGAGAGGAAGTCTCCTTCCCGGCAGAGGCAGTTGGCCCAGGAGCTCTGTTTGACGGCTCATGTTGGCTGTCACCCGTGTGTTCTACCGGCGGCTTCTGGTCTTAGCTCCGGAACGGGGCTGGATGTGCCAGCCGAGCGGGTCCTGGAAGTGAGTCTGTGTCTGCTCTGGGGCTCGTGGTCCGTCAGCAGCCTTGTGTGACTGGGAGGAGAGCTCGGGGGCTCACCGGCGTGTGCCGCCCTGTTCAAGCATCAGAAGGAGGGAGGCGGTGATCATCCCAGCCTCTCAAGGCGCGGTGCCCTCGCCGGGCCGTTACCGTAATCCTCGGTAATGAGGACATCAGTGCCGAGCCGGCCTGAGAGCAGGCGGAGGGGAGTCGCAGCCTCTGCCTCTGCCCCGCGGATGATCAAACACCCCCGAGGGTCCCTGCATTTGCAGTTGTGAGAATCTCTCTTCAGAGCCACAAGTAAAGAATTCTTTCCTGGATGGTCACGGGGGATGGGTTAAGGTTAGGGTCAGGAAAGAATGATTGGTCCCTAAAGCTGACTTTCCAGTGCCCCACCCCCACCCAATAATAATGTGGGACTGGAACAAAATCATCGCTAAGTTTCTGTTTTATTATTATTTTTTACATGTATTGACTTTATTGGTCTGACACTGGTTAATAAAATTATACCGGTTCCAGGTGCACAGTTCTACAGCACCTCATCTGTATATTGTGTGTGCACCACCCCAGTCAGGTCTCCTTCCATCGCCATTGATCCCCCATTCCCTCTGGCAGTCACCATACCATTGTGTGCATCCCTTCACCTTCTCGTCCAGCCTCCAACCCCTCCCCTGACGGCTAAAATCACGGTCAGTTTCCATCTCGCTTTAACATTATTGGATTCCATATTTTCTGGATGCTGACATGAGGACCCCGATCATTAGACATCACTCGATGAATAAATGACGGGCAGACGGTGCAGCCGATGCCTTTCTGAGTCCAGGGGACCTGCTCTGAGCCAGGTCGAGGGCCTGGCGTTGCAGATGCCTGTCAACGGCTTAGCGAGTCATCAGACCCTGTTCAGACTGAAAATGCTCCCTGATGAGTTTGCCAGTAATTTTGAAATTGCTTCTTAAGCAAAGATCTACATTCAGCTGAGGAGAACTAGAATAATGTCTCCCCGTTGAAGCGTGTGTGGTGTATAAATGGATGTTTGGTCTCATGAAACAGGAGGGCAGTAGACCCTCTGAACGGTGACGCTCTCGGGGAGCCCCCGAGGTGGCGTACACAGCCCTGGGATGCAGGTCCGTCCACCACCTCCGTGTGGCTCATGGGGTCGGACTCCTGATCTCGGCCCAATTGCTTAATGCCCGTCCTTTTCCGTCTCTGAAGGGGCTGTTTCCTCCCAGCCCCGTGATTTAATCTGAGCACGTGGAAAACCGATGACTCCCTGCTCCCAGTTCACCAAGTATCTGTCTAGATCGTGCCTGAAAAAGTCTGGTTACGTTGGGTGAGCGCCATGGTTTCTCGCGGCCAGAGGGCTCTGGGAACGTTTTGTTGGAATTGCACTCAGATCTGAGAAGTCCTTTCCCGGTGACGTCAGGTGCAATGGATTGAGGCCACGTGGAGGTGTGTCGATGAACAGCGGGGTCATTTGTACTTAAGCTTCCTTTTAGCCCTTAACGTCTGCGGTGACCTGAAAATGTATTGCGCACCACACCCCGAGGTTGCAGATGAACCCCTCCATCGGCTGTGTCTGGAAGGGAGACCCGGGGCCCCTGGTGTCCTCTGAGAGGGGGAGGCACACAGGCTCAGCACCCACGCCAGCCCCACGCCCGGAGGGCAGGCTCAGCTCCGTATGGATCGACACCCAGGGCTCTATAGCCAACAGCACAGTCCAGGTCGGGCAGCACCTTCTGAATAATCTAAAGAATTCCTCCATTATTCAGGGATCGGGGGTTGAAATGGGCACTGTAATTACTCTGTAGTCTCAGTTCTGAATTATTCATCGCCTTCCTCATGGTGGTTCGATGCTAGTCACTCCAGACTCTTGGTAATAAAATTTTAAAAATCAGAGAGAGCAGAGAAAACAATTTCAAAGAAAGGGTCCTCCGAGTGGAGGTGTGGTGATGCAGCCATTCAAGTAGCCAACGTCGAAATCAGTTGTCCGCCTTCCCTTGGTCTGTCCGCCTTAGTTCCTGACCCCAGAGCAGTCACCGGGTCCAGCGAGAACCCCCGCTCATGGTCCGGACAACTTTGAGGGAAACCCGTCCGTGCTGGTCCATAGTCAGGGTTTCTTTTTGAGAGAGGGGTATAGAATTTCAAAATCTGAATTAAAGCTTTGATGCTACTAATTTATGCTCCTTAGAAACAATGGCAGTCTCCCGAAATTTGGGTAGCTTCTGGGTAATTATGTTTTTGTTTTGGTAGCAAGTGGAAATAGGAGAGGTGTTGTTTAGATAAATCCATGACTGGTCCACCTGCTACAGTCAAAGCCAGGGAGGTTTTGGGGTCCGTGCTTTCAGTGGCCTTGCTATTCAGATGGCACGCATACCGTAGCCCGACAGCTGATGTCACCAGGCAGTCTGACGGTCAGTTCTAGGATACCGTGTGAGACTGCTTGCTTCCACAGATGGCTGACAGCAGAAATCTGTGCTCCAGCAAAGCTGGTCCAAGTTTGCCAGAGGAGGCCAAATAGACGAGTTTTTCCCTCCCTATGGTCTTTCTATTGTTGATACAATGACAGGAACCAACCCAGACCTGCCCACTGGAGAACAGCCTCGTGGGATTTAGTAGAGCAAGGAGCAGGGCACGGGAGCTCCCATCATTCCTGTCGTTTTCCCAGTGTGGGCACTTGACCTCTCTGAGCCTCGGTTTCCTCACCTGTGGAATTGGGAAGGAGGGGCTGACCAGTCAATGTGATTGTCCAGGTGGTACAGGTTTGTAGAACTGGCCCTGCCCCAGACTCCGCCCCACTGCAATTAAGGCAGAGTCACGGTGAGAGGGGCCCACGCTGCCAATATATGTTTGAGGTTCCATAGGTCATTCCAGAGGGCAGCCAGAGAGAGCACAGTGAGATATCTGCAGGCCCCTTCCGGCTCCAACATCCTGATGGCTATTAGCAAGGTGAAAGCGCTACACTGTATACTGAGAGTCAAGTGGTTACATCCCAAGGTGAAGGCGCTACACTGTATACTAAGATGCGAGTGGTTACATCCCAGGGTAAAGGCGCTACACTGTATACTGAGAGTCAAGTGGTTACATCTGAAGGTGAAAGTGCTACACTATATACTAAGAGGCGAGTGGTTACATCCCAAGGTAAAGGCGCTACACTGTATACTAAGAGGCGAGTGGTTACATCCCAAGGTAAAGGGGCTACACTGTATACTGAGAGTCAAGTGGTTACATCTGAAGGTGGTAGCGCTACACTATATACTAAGAGGTGAGTGGTTACATCCCAGGGTAAATGTGCTCCACAGCTTATCCTTTGGTTCTGGTGGTTCTTCCTCCTATTCTGGTCTCTGCAGGAAATGATGCGTTGGAAGCTGTAGGGCAGAGGATACAAAGGATTTAACCCCCCAAAGTGCCTTCTCATGCTAACGGGCTTTGAGTATCCAGTGGCCATATGACTTTTTTTAACTCCCTAATGGGATATTTTTGGTCCTCAGAGCATGAACTCTAGTTTCAAGGGTGAAAATAATACTTCCTCGCAAATACGAGCTTGTCTGTGGGGCCACGGAGGTCCGATCAGACGGGAGGGACAGAGACGACTACAATGCTGTCCTCGCTGTGACTGATTCACAGTCTGGGGAAGGTGCGGGAAGTAAGTGTGGCTGTGTGTTTTGGGGTGTTGGGATCTGATGTTGCTGACTGTGCAGTTTTCTAATCTCAAACACTTTTCTTACACATTCCAAACAAGAAGGACGGCCCCCACCCCCTCCCTTTGCCCATTTAAAGGTAGCTGAGTTGTGTGGGTGAAGGTTTCACCAGACTGCCCACATTTGTTTGAGACACACGGACTCCCAGACCTCCCCACCAGATGTTCTGATAGCACACGGTGCTATACTGATGCTCAACAGACATGTGTGCACGTGTAAACATACAGACCTCCATTCGTGCATTTCAATAGAAGAAGAAACAGAGGGCTATCTCGTAAGTCAGGATACAGGCGGGAAAACCAGCGTAACACAGGAGCTCACCTCTGCCTGGTTCTCAGACAGCCCCCAGCTCAGAACACTGAGTCTCCCCACCCCGGGTTGATCTCAGTAGCTGACCTGATTTCTTTGGATCTCGGAGATAATGATGGTCTGAGCACTTGGGTTCGAGTCCCAGCTTTGCCTCAGGAGTTGGCTGAAACTGGGCAGGAGACTTCCCCTCTGTGGACCTTGGCCTCTTTGCTAAGATGTGGTGAGGTGGGACCGGACCTCCGCGGGTGTTCTCTGGACATGCGGGGTCCACCTGAACCGCTGTCTTCTGTTGTTGGGAAGCAGGGAGGAAATCAGACAGGCCGGCCACTCCTTCTCCCCCAGGGACCCAGCTGCCCGCGAGGTTCGTGAGAGGCTCTGGCCTTGCAGGCGCATCAGTTTGCGAGTGGACCCGCCACAGCCACCTGTGCCTGCGGTCAGGTTCCCCCCGCGAACCCACGTCTCCTCCGACCTGAGGTGGAGGCGCTCACGCCGCCACAGTGTTTTAGGGTGCAGATGAAATCCGATAATATCTCTGAAAGTACAAGCACATTAGGGGCGCTCGATTGGCGATGCCCAGGATGGCTACTCTCTGCTGCAGCTGGCAGAGTGTTCCCCGCAACGGGGCATTTACTCCTCCAATCGAGTCTCTGCCCCGTGGCTCTGTGGTGTGGGAGAGGTCCTGGCGAGGCAGTGGTGCATTCTGGAAGGAAAACACTACGTCATAGCCTCCCGAGATAGTGGAGCGAGTGACGTCATCAGCTAGGTTTCCGTCTGCCGTTTCCTGTTGACCCTCCTCCCGTGTATCCCCGAGACCAATGAGGCTGTCTTCATATTGGAATCTCTCTGTGCTCTGGCTTTTTTTTTTTTTTTTTAAGTATGTATCTTTCGACCCAAACCAGATCCAAGAGGAAAAACAAATAAACAAAATATAACGCGTGCGAACAATTTTCTTTCTCCGAGTCTGTGTGAGTCCAAGAAGCAAGGACAGGCTGCAGGCGGGCATTCGGATGTCGGGGAGGCTGCCGCGACTCTTCGTTTGGCCTTGAGTACTGTCCCTTTGGAGAACATTCTTAGCATCTTTTTAACCAACACTCAAAAATGATTAATTTGGCTCTTTATTCATGAACATTAAAAGCTGGAAGTTAATAAATATTTTATGATCCTGAAGCTCAAATGCATATGTGATTGATACTGAGGGTTGAAGAATTGAGGGCAGGGAGGAGGCCTGCTGTTTCCAGAATGTACAAAATCGATGTGAAGTGGGCTAAACCCCACAGTGTGTGAGGAGCAGTGGGGGGAGCGGCAGATCTCGGGGGAATGGTGCTGTCTGGAAACCTGGGCAGCGCCCCCGGAGGTCCCGGGTTAGCCAGAGGTCAGCCTCTTCCAGGTAAAGTTGACGGGAATTCCCAGGGGAGGAAAATCACGCTGATAGTCGCACCACTAGTTTGCCAGAAATATCACGGCTACAAAGAAATAAATAGCAGCTCTTCCTTCTCCAAGGTGAGGGGTTACTGGGCTAGAATGTATCTTTCAAAACCAGATGTCAGTCTCGGAATAATAAGCAGACAAGCCGTGCCTTCTCGGAGCCAGCTGCCCAGAAAGGGCCGAAGTACACATTGATTCACCTTGTGTCTCTTTTCTGCAAATGTGTTGGGAAACTCAGCTGCAGTGTTGGTTGTCTTTTCCTGTCCCTACTGAACCAGAGGAGATTCTTTGGATTTGCTATTGATTAAACAGATGGATGGACCTTTCTGCTAGGAGAACAAAACCAAGATAAATAGAGCCTCTCTTTTCCAAAGATCTACAAAGTGCACGAATTCGCCTTGTGCGCCGGCAAAAGCTGCTACTTCTTAGGGAAGAAAAGAGCGTCGAACAGTGTTTTTCATGGGGTGGGCTTTCAAAGACTGTTCCTAGCCAACAGCATCTTTAATCTTGTGCTCACGGAGAAACCTACACAGTTCCTATTATCGGGCATTTTAAAAGAAAATGCATTGCATATTTTACAAGGGGAAGCATTCTCAGATGGACGTACGTTCTCAGCCTTGTTTGGGAGCCAGTAACCCAAAGTAGTTTATGTTGATTGCGGAGAAGCCCAATGAACAGACAAGTGAAGGGGGGTGGCGGGGGTTCTGCTGATATTTCATTGTTAGGGGAGGAATTTGCTAGATTGGGATTCTGTGCTTTAATTCTGCCAAGGTTGTCTGGACCAAGTCACTGACCGGAAAGACGAGTACATGAACTACAAATGGACTTGTAAGATTTTAAAAACACTGCAGTGTAAACATGGTTACTGGCCTCTTAATGAAGAAAAGACTGATAATTATCCTTGACCATAAATATGCAGAGAATCCTCTTTGGTGCAAAGATGGACTTATTAAGGTAATCTGAGTGGTTCTTTAATCATCTCAGTTCCCTTATCCCTAGAAGAGTGCTGAGACTGCTTATCCTGTAAGGTTTGGGAGCAGTAACGAGATCCCAAATGTAATGTGCAAGCAGAGAGCCTGTCTCTCCTAACAAATGCTTTTTTTCCTGTTTTCTCCTTCTGTGGACACTAGCCCATGTTTGAGCATTTAGCTACAGCATGTAGACTAAGCATTGTGTTCTAAGCTAATATTTATTGGATAGATGGATGGATGATGGATGGATGGATGGATGATGGATGGATGGATGGATGCATGTTGGATGGATAGATGAATGGTGTATGTATGGCTTGTGGATGCATATGGATAGATGCATGATGGATGGATGGATGGATGGATGATGAATGGGTGGATGATGGATGCATGATAGATGGGTGGATGGATGATGGATGGATGGCTGGATGGATGATGGATGATGGATGGATGCATGTTGGATGGGTGGGTGGATGGGTGGGTGGATGGATGCATGTTGGATGGATGGATGGATGATGGATGGATGGATGGATGGATGATAGATAGATGATGAATGGATGGATGATGGATGCATGATAGATGGGTGGATGGATGATGGATGGATGGATGGATGGATGATGGATGATGGATGGATGCATGTTGGATGGGTGGGTGGATGGGTGGGTGGATGGATGCATGTTGGATGGATGGATGGATGATGGATGGATGGATGAATGGATGGATGGATGAATAATGGATGGATGGATGGATGGATGGATGGATGGATGGATGATGGATGGGTGGATGGATGATGGATGGATGCATGTTGGATGGGTGGGTGGATGGATGCATGTTGGATGGATGGATGGATGATGGATGGATGGGTGCATGGATAATGGATGGATGGATGGATGGATGGATGGATGGATGGATGGATGGATGATGGGTGGATGAATGATGGATGGATGATGAATGGATGGATGATGGATGGATGGATGATGGATGGATGGATGATGGATGAGGAATGGATGGATGGATGAAGTGAGCCTGAATCCAGTTTCTGTCTACATTAATTTATAACTGACTGTGAGTCTCTTAGAAGACATCCAGTCCATGTTTAATTAGCTTGCCTGTATTTCTGCCACGTTACTGGTTTGAGCGTTACCATAGCACCTGAGAACAACAGGGAGGAACCCTTTCTTCTGTTTGTTTTTTCTTGCCTGGCCTTCTTTAGGAATATGAACATTATTAAGTAGTTTGGCTATTTGCTGTTATATATATAGACATTATACAGGCATTGTTTGTTATTCCCCTTTGAATTTCAGACAGCCCTTTGATCGAGGAAGCAGAATTCTGCTCTGCAATGTATGAGCGAGCAGAAGGCGGCGGGAGCAACACCAGCATTTAGCCTGCACCTTTTAGGGGGCAGGTGGTGTGGATTTCTTAGTGCTTGAGTATCCCCCTCCTGCCTTCAGCTGCAGGAGTGCCAAGAGGGTCATGATGGAGGTAAAGAGCCTTGTAGATCACGATGCTTCTTCGTCTCTGCGAAGGTCTGGAGGGGAAATTAAAGCTCCAGCTACTAGGCGCCTGTCATTGAATTTTCTTGTTTTCTCAGTCTCAGAACTCGTTGAAAACTCTTCTTTCCTGTATGCTGAGCCCACCGACAAATAACAAACTTCTCCCACCTCTAAAATCGCCCCCCTAAGTTGGCTAACACCTGGTTACTGGTTGAGCTAACGGACATCTCCACGTCCTGACTGTTTCTAGGTACCAGGAGCTGCAGGATGAGTTTGGACAGAGGCGTAAGAAGGCGCTTACTGAGCCTGCTCCCTGGTACAAGGACTGAGGGTAGGGAAGCAGCCCACAGTGTGTGAGGTGCCAGTAGCGACAGGGGTAAAGTACTCCTGAACATCGCCAACAGGGCAGTTAATTTCACCCGGAAGGCAGGGAGCTTGGAAGAACACAAAGAGGGGCTATTTCAACTGGAGGCTTAAAAGTAAGTGTCGATATCCCCATGTGGACCAAACGGATTCCAAGGAGAGGAAACAGTGTACAAAGCATTGAAACACGAAAACGTATGGGATCTTCTACAAACAAGAGTATGGGGATTCGGAGCGGGGGTGACTGACATGTCCCGAGGCCGGGTGGTCAACATTTCCTATCAGGGAGCGGGAGCGAGACCCAGGAATTATTTCAAATAGGAAACCTAGAAATGCATGCATTTTCTTTTTCGGAGTGTTCAGCAAATAATACTTGGAGAGGATTCTTCCTATATGTGTTAAGGTGAGCAAAACTAGAAGTTCTTGGGTATTTTTTTTTGCCTCTTGTTGCCATGGAAGAGCTAAGAAACGATGCGTGTGGGTTGCAGGAGTCCTTCTTCAAGGCTGTTTACATGCAAATTGCAAAGCCAGATGGGAAGTGTTGGAACAATTTTGCTATAAATAAAAAGCATATTATACTTTCAGATCTCTGCAGCCTGCACACCGAGCTATACCTGTGTGTGCAGCTATGCGCCGGAAACCCAGGGGCTGACCGAGAAACGGGGAAAATCAACATTTGTGTGTACAATAAATAGACTCCTACTGGACGCACTATTTTGTATATATTTTCCCTTTAATATCCTACTCGTATTTTTCATGGGGAAGGAAGAGTTGGATACTTTTTGGAGCCACACTGGGGTGACATTTCAATAAAGGGGCAAGGTTTGGATGGAAGCCTTGAATGGTGGAGCATGTTGGAATAAACTGAGGAGTTCGGTGGAAGGGACATGACGGAGAAGGTTGAATGAGGGAGGGGCCTCGACAAGGAAGCCTAGGGCTGTCCCCAGTTGGCGAGACCCGTGAACAAGTTTGGAATGCTGGGCTGAGTGTGAGAGAGCTTTTTTTCTTTATTTTAATTTTTTCTCTATATTTGTTTTTAGAGAGAGAGGAAGGGAGAGGGAGAGAGAGATAGAGACATTGAGAAGAGAGAACATCGACTGGCCGCCTCCTGCATGCCCCCCACTGGGGATTGGGCCCACAACCTGGGCATGTGCCCTGACTGGGAATCGAACCGGTGACCTCTTGGTGCATGGGCCGACGCTCAACCACTGAGCCACACTGGCTGGGCTGTGTGACAGATCTTAACACCCTCTGTTCTTCTCCCTGGTGTCATCTATTATCAAACCTTTAAGGACTGTTATGAGTGTATTTGAGCCAAACTGACCCGGAAGCAGAACGTCCGGTGGACTGAGAAAGGGCTCCCGAGGATGGCCGTTCTGCACCTGCTGTACACGTTACGATCAACCGAGGAGGCAGAGCAGGGTCCGTGGAATTCACGGCGATAGCTCAGGGAGGCGGGAGAGAGCAGAGCGGGAGACCAGTGAGATCCAGTAACCAGGAATAGACACGTGTGTCCTTTCACGTGTGGGTACAGGACAGTTAGCAGTTACCGTGACGACAGCAATGAGGGGATTGTGGTCTCTGCCTGGTGCCTGGTTGTGCTCTGAGGGCTCCGGAAACGAAGGACAATACTTTGCTATTCCAAAGCTGTGTTATCAGGTATGTTACCGTAGACACACACACACACACACACACACACACACACACACGACGGTGCAGCCTCAGTTAAGGTAAACAATGACCTTTGTGAGGGAAACACCTGCATAGGACGTGACTACCTGCCATGAACTGCTTCTAGGTAGAAAGTCCTCATTTCAGACCATCCTTTGGGGTTACTGTAGGTGTCTGAGTTTGCAGGGCCGCCGCGCAGGCCTCTGCTGAGCTTGTCAGGTTCAGCGTGTGGCCCCTTTGTAGGCCACGCCATTTGCCTGGGAGGCAGCCCCCGGGGGAGACCCCCCCATGCCTGGGATAACTGGGATCGTGAAGGAAGGGGAAAGAGGTCCCTAGAGCAATGTCCTGTGGAAGCATCTTTATTAGACCTGGAGCTGTTTCTTCCTCCCTGCCGGGCAGGCCGTGAGAACAGCGTCCTGGCCCCACACCGCCGGACTGGCCTCGGGCCGAGGAGAAGCACAGGGCTCCGGCCAGCCGCTGAGGGGTGCCTGTCACAGCCTCCGGGGAGCAAGCTCCCCTCAAGGATCACATGGTGTCCGGTCTGTGTGAGCTCTGGGGGTGAGTCCAGGCCACAGACGGCTCCCCGACGAGCTGCTCAATGTCCCCCGCACCCCGTAGCCTCACCTTGACGAGATTCACATTTTCTGGAATGTTTGTCATCATGAAATTCACAGCCAGCCCGTTTCCCGGTGCTACGGGGCTAGAATCGTTGGACAGTCGATGTGTATTATTTTCTTCCACGGGGGCAGCTTACGTATTTTTGCAGGTACGAGGCAGAGACCGGGAAGCAAAGGTGTCGGACTACGACCAGAGAGCACGGTGGGAGGGAGCCGTCATTAAAAGTCAAGATTAGCCCTGGCCGGTTTGGCTCAGCGGTTAGAGCGTTGGCCTGCGGACCAGAGAGTCCCAGGTTCGGTTCCCGCTAAGGGCACGTACCTCGGTTGCAGTTTGTCCCCGGCCCCAGTTGGGGTCGTACGGGTGGCAACCACTCGATGTGTCTCTCTCACATCGATGTTTCTCTCTCTCTTCCTCCCTCTCTCCCTCCCGCTCTGTCTGAGGATAAATGCAAAAATGTCCTCGGGTGAGGATGAAAAAAGAAAAGAAAAGGAAATCCCAGCCTCCAGCAGTGGTCACTGGCGTGTCAGAGCAGGCCTCCATCTCCAGCGGTCACTGAGAGAGAAAAGAGGCCTCAGAATATCAAATACCTTTACTTCCGGAACCCCTGGTGGCGTTTATGTGGGTCCAGAAGTGGGGGCCAAAGAACGGGTTTGTTTTCGTGTGTTTTCTTGGACAGAAGTAGAGCTGAGCTCTGCTCATCGCAGTCACCGACCTCACACTGCATATTTACTCCTCGCAGGACTTGGCAAGCCCGAGAAAACGCCGTAGCCAGGGCTCAGCCATCCCCAGTGCTCAGCCGTCCCCAGTGCTCAGCCATCCCCAGTGCTCAGCCATCGCCAGTGCTCAGCCATCCCCAGTGCTCAGCCATGGCCGGGGCTCAGCCATCCCCAGTGCTCAGCCATCCCCAGTGCTCAGCCATCCCCAGGGCTCAGCCATCGCCGGTGCTCAGCCATCCCCAGTGCTCAGCCGTCCCCAGTGCTCAGCCATCGCCAGTGCTCAGCCATCGCCGGTGCTCAGCCATCCCCGGTGCTCAGCCATCCCCGGTGCTCAGCCATCGCCAGTGCTCAGCCATCCCCGGTGCTCAGCCATCGCCAGTGCTCAGCCATCGCCGGTGCTCAGCCATCGCCGGTGCTCAGCCATCCCCGGTGCTCAGCCGTCCCCGGTGCTCAGCCATCGCCAGCGCTCAGCCATCGCCGGTGCTCAGCCGTCCCCGGTGCTCAGCCGTCCCCGGTGCTCAGCCATCCCCAGTGCTCAGCCATCGCCGGTGCTCAGCCATCCCCAGTGCTCAGCCATCCCCAGTGCTCAGCCATCCCCGGGGCTCAGCCATCGCCAGTGCTCAGCCATCCCCAGTGCTCAGACATCCCCAGTGCTCAGCCATCCCCGGGGCTCAGCCATCCCCAGTGCTCAGCCATCCCCAGTGCTCAGCCGTCCCCAGTGCTCAGCCGTCCCCAGTGCTCAGCCATGGCCGGGGCTCAGCCATCCCCAGTGCTCAGCCGTCCCCAGTGCTCAGCCATCCCCAGTGCTCAGCCATGGCCGGGGCTCAGCCGTCCCCAGGGCTCAGCCGTCCCCAGGGCTCAGCCATCCCCAGTGCTCAGCCATAGCCGGGGCTCAGCCATCCCCAGTGCTCAGCCGTCCCCAGGGCTCAGCCATCGCCGGGGCTCAGCCACGTCCAGAGAGTCACGGGTCCATCCCGTCTGAAGCGAGTGAAGTGCTGTTTATCCCGACTGCACTCAGAGTCCACTCTGCCCACATCGTAGATATTCAGCAGATTCTATGGACTCGCATAATCGGGGGAATTGATCGGCGGACTTTAAAAGCCTGGCTCCCCGACAGGAGGAAATGGGGAGCTGTGTGCAGAGGGTAAATGGACGGTGTAATTGGCGATTGCGTGTTCGGAACCTATTGTCCAGCGATCACAGTTGGAGGGGGCCCTCCACATAGCGCAGCCAGGGAAGTAAGTTTTCATCTTTGGCCATAAATAACAAATCAGGTCCAGGGATTCGGAGGGAACGGAGCAGCCTCGGTCCCGGTAACGGTCTCACCGGAAACCAGTTGTCTCCCTCTGACGCTCTGCCGCCGCGCTCGGAATTTAGACCATGCTCAATACGCAGGTTCTGAAGGTCCTTTCCTTGCCTGAAGAATGTGTCCAGAATCTAGCAAATTGTGAGATTTCACACACACACACACACACACACACACACACACACATGCATCTTGGAGGTGTCAGGTATTCATCATTCATGTTGAAGGATTTGGAAATCTAGCCAAGTCTTATGAAGCGAATTTGGACCGAGGACGAGCATTCTGCAACAGTGATTTCCCCGAAATATTTAAGGGGAGACCCGCAGGAAATCACCCTGCAGGCTGGCACGCCCCCTCCCGTGGGGAGTTCCGTGAAGGGCCTGTCTCCCCTCCGGGCGGCGTCCGGTCAGCGAGGGGCATCTCGCCTCAGGCAAAGGGGAGAGGGTGCCGATGCATCTTGTCCCCAAAGAGAACAGTCACATCTGAGGCGTTCTCCGTTCGAGCGGAAGGCCCAGCGGTGGACTCTGGCAAGCTGTCCGCCAGGACAGGACCCCCTTCCCTGCCGCGGGGGTCTGCGTTTACACAAGGCGGCCCCGTGCGTGTCTGTGAACATAGCCTGGCTGGGTGTGTCTTTCCGGGGTTTCCCTTTCTGTCTCTGCATATTGTGGGACCCCCCTCCCCGCCCACGATCCCCGCAGGGCCAGCAGGTTGCGGTCCAAACCAGGAAAAGCTTCCTCGGCTCTGGCTGCAGAGACCTGGCGATCTGCCCTGGGCCTCGCCGCCTGTCCTCCCAAAGCCGAGTCCGGAGTCCGGAGCACCTGCGGCCAGCCCCTCCCCCCCGCCCCGCTGTGGCTGAGGGTCCTGGGTGCCCACAGGGAGTTCAGAAAGGGCCGCTGTGAGGGCCGGCCGTGCTCAGCATGCCCAGCGAGTGCCCGTGCGTGGCTCTGGGATGGAAATATCACCGTGTTTCTCACGCCCTTCTTGTCAGAGGCAGGGCCAGACACATGGCGTTGACCTTGAGCCACGGATTGAAAACATGAATAGGTGTGCACTCAGACCTCGGCACACACTTCTCTAGGGCCTCGGGACTTCAGGGAGCCGCCTGGAGAATATCCAAATCCCCCTCCCTCCTCTCCCTCTGTCTCTGTCTCTCTCTCTGTCTCTGTCTCTGTCTCTCAGTCTCTGTCTCTCCCTCAGTCTCTCTCTCTGTCTCTGTCTCTCTCTCAGTCTCTGTCTCTGTCTCTCAGTCTCTGTCTCTCTCCCTCCTCTGTCTCTGTCTCTCTGTCTCTCTCCCTCCTCTGTCTCTCTCTGTCTCAAAAACCTCATAGCAAGAAACATTATCCCCATCTGGAACCCACGATGGTGAGGAGGTGCAGAGACCACGCTCTTTCTACCTCTTGCCACGCGTCTGCCCGGTTGGCGGGAGACAGACCTTGAGGAGGGTCAGCCCTACGGTGCCCCATCGGCCGAGCCAGCAGGGGCTCCCTCCAGCCTTCCACTGTCCACGCTGTTACCCGGGGCAGGTACAACACCTGTCACTGCAGCTGACATCGTCCTGAGATGCTGCCAGAGTCCCCTGGCGTGGACCCGCCTTGGCCCGGGGCCTGGAGCCTTCTGTTCTCACTCTGTTCGGTAGAGCTGAGCCCGGGCCCGGCTGCGGCGTCGAGCTGGGGCTGTGCTTCTTCACAAGTAGATGATTTTGAGCAAAACGTACTGGGTGACGGTAGCTGGACCGGGCCGTGGTGGCATCAGTGGTACGAGTTAATGCCCGAGCAGAACCGAAAATCCTGCCTGGCGTGTTGGGCGCAAATACAGTTAGTGATTTTTATTATGGAACCTCAGTGCGTCTGGCCATGGGAAGGCACAGCAAGGAGAAAAAAAAACAGCAAAAAACTTCTCAGTGGAGTTAGTTAAGCTCTCTCCAGAAACCCGGACACCCCCTTCAGCCGTGGGACGAGGCGTTTGGGCGGAGGGGGCGCCGAGGCCTGAGGGTCGGGCCCCGTCCAGCTGGCAGGGCCCAGGAGAGCCAGCTTTCCTGATGGCCAGAGACGGAGGGCCGCCCTGCTGGCTGGAGGCTGGACGGGCGAGGCGACTGCGAGGGGGAGACGGTCCTCAGCACCGTGACCACAGAACCGGAGCCGTGTGGTGTGTCCCCCGGTTGTAACCTAAGCGACTCTGGGATAGACATCCAGGTCCTCTGTGCAGATGCACAGGCCGAGGTGTCAGCCAGTGAGGGGTGAGCCGGGACCTAACCCAGGTCACTGCCAGGGGTTCCAGCCTCGTAGGTTCCAGCTGAGCCCTGCCAGCTGACAGGCTAGGACCTGTGGGAACGGAGCGCTGTGGCCCCCTCTGCTCCCCGAACCCAGGCTGTCCTAGGCAAGCCAGCGCCTCCCTTCCGGTGCAGCGCCAGGGTGAGCCTTCACAGTGACGGCTGTCACTCCTACGAGACCGGAGGGGCCAGGGCCAGGGTGGGCTGGCGGGAGGAGGGAACCCGTCAGCGAGCACACAGACCCTACCTGGGAACAGGTGTGCCCAGGGAAAGACTGGATTTCACCTGGAGTCGGGAACCGTCAGCCTCTCCCCGGAAGGGCCCCTCCGTGTCCACCATGTGCCCCTCCGGGGACCCACCAGCTCCGGAAGTGAGGACAGGGACGTGCCACCAGGGGCACCTGGGAGGGAGAGAGAGCCCTTCTCTTTAAAACCGCGGTATTGCCCTGGCCGGTCTGGCTCAGCGGTTAGAGCGTCGGCCTGCGGTCCAGAGAGGCCTGGGTTCGGTTCCCGCTAGGGGCGTGTACTTTGGTTGCAGTTTGTCCCCGGCCCTGGTTGGTCGTGCGGATGGCAGCCACTCGATGTGTCCCTTTCGCATTGATGTTTCTCTCTCTCTCTCTCTCTCTCTCTCTCTTCCTTTCTCTCCCTCCCACTCTATCTGAACAAAAAATGAAAAAAAATGTCCTCGGGTGAGGATAAAAAAATAAAAATAAATAAAATAAAACCGTGGTATTGGCTCGTGGGGCTCCGCTGAGTTCCCGCCCGGAATCTGGGGAGAAAGTGCACCCCTGGTTCTCCTGCGCTCCGAGGCGGGGATCCCCGGGCCTGGCTTTCTCCTCTCCTCCTCCGTGAGCAGGAGCATCCGGGCGGCTGTGGCCTGCACTCCGGGGCTGTTGGTCTCTCTGGTGACCAGTCACCGAGTCCCTTTCACGGCTGCAGCCTCCGTCTTGCCGGAGACCCGTGAGCCTGGAACTCCCTGCCTGCCTCCCCAGACCCGCGCGCAGGGTCCACGCAGCCCGGCCTTCCGGCCTTTTACTCTGGGCACCCCCGAACCCATTCTGAGTCTGCCTGGGATTGCTGGGAGCAAACTGGGGCTCCTCCCGGGAGCAGCTCGGCAGCCGCCCCTTCCAGCGTCATCTCCGTCCTCACCCAGGGCAGGCAGTGTCTGCACCTGTGACCCCGGGAAACGAGGCAGAGAGACGTGGGGTCACGTGCCACGGGCTCCAAGGACGCGGTGGCCGTTACTTCAGTGAGACCTTTTCTCTAGGAGACTTACTGGCCTCTGCGGACGTGGGTCTCCCCAGACACCGAGTTCCCAGTTTGGGGAGGGTCTCCCCAGGCATTCCCTCTGTATTCGTAACCTCTTCCCTCCTTCTGATCACTTGGAGTGGGTGCGCGATGCCTTAGCCGTGCCACTGCGATGTTCCCTGGGACAGAACGCCATCCAGCTTGCAGGAATTCCAGGGAGAGCAATGACAAATAAGCGAGGCTTCCGGGGCTCACGAAACAGAGACTCTGCCTCCAATATTCATGTTGAGAGCTGCAGCCTCCTGTTGGAACCATCCGGGGAGCCGGGGCCCTGGCAGCTCAGGTCCCCTCAGTGCCCGGCGTGTGGTCCTGGGGGGCTCGGGGCTGGCATGGGGTGCGAGTGGAGACCCACCAAGGTCTCGGGGCTGGAGTGTCAGTCCCTCCACGGTGCCTCACCCCCCGCTATGGGTGGACGTTCCGTGCACTCATTTGCTGGAAAGTACTTACTGAGGATCTGCTGTGCGTGGCCTGGGTCACCACCTTGTCCTTGATTGCGGAACACCCTGAGGAAGCACAGGGCGGGGCTGAAGCGCCGGCCAGGCAGCTCACTGGGCCTGGGAGCAGGGTGTGGGGTCTTCTCCATGCGGACGGATCCCTGAGCCGACTCCCCGAGGACAGGCAAGCTCAGAACAAGAGCGGCGTCTGCACGTCTGGGGGTGAATTGTGGAATGGGGGCGCGTGGCGCTGCGGGGGAGCAGGCGTCAGGGCTCACTGGGCATCGCCGGTGGCTCCAGGAGGGGACCGTCCCCTCCACGGGTGACAGAACACAGCTTGCGGTGCCGGCAGGGCCAGACCGGGAAGTGAGTCCCGGCATCTGTCCTCGCTTCCGTCAGACTCTCCGAGGCCGGGCGTGGTTCATGGTCCAGACCCGCCGCCGGGGGAGGGGCCGGCCTGGTGAAGACAGGTCCCGGGAGGAGAACTCAATCCCGTGTTCCTCCGAATGAGGGGAACCTTTGACGTCTGAGTGACCGCACACCTGAAGGCGCCCCCTCTCGCCCCTCTGCCCTCGAGCCAAAGCGCGGTCCCAGGTCCACGCGCCTCCTTTTCGTTTTCTCTCCACGCGAGTGCTCAGTGAGGAATTCCTCAACAGCGAAGTGAGGAGAGGGCCACGGAGCTTCAGAAGGAACCGTGGGCTTCCTCCGCGCCCTTGGACAGGGACCAGCAACGTCCCACAGGCGCGGCGCTGGGGGGACACCTCCGCGCCCTTGGACAGGGACCAGCAACGTCCCACAGGCGCGGCGCTGGGGGGACACCTCCGCGCCCTTGGACAGGGACCAGCAACGTCCCACAGGCGCGGCGCTGGGGGGACACCGAGGTCCTGCCGGCTGACCGTTCATGTGGGCTCAGAGGTGACCGGTAAGGGGAGCCAGGCCGAGGGAATCCACAGAGAAGGACGGAGGCGTCGCCTTCCCGGGGGACGGGCTGTGTTTCCAGCCGGGGCAGCTCTCCGCCCCTCTGGCAGGTCACTCCGGTGTCTTCCTCCTCGTCCTGCAGGGCAGTCCTGCCCGTAAAATGTCAGTTCCCCGCAGACGTGCACGGGCGGCTGAGACACCGACTTCACGGGTGCGGCCACTGACCGGGAGCAGCGTCCCAGCAGCTGGAAATGGTGACCCGGCCCCAGCAGCTCTCAGTACACTTCACACGCTTCAAACAAGTGTCCAGGTTCTCGATGACAGGGATTTCAGCACCAAGGGCGTTCTGAAGATGCCGGCACCCCGGTTTCTCCGCCGCCGCGTGGGGCCTCTGAGGGGGGCGAGAGGAGGGCTTGACGGAGGGCTCCGGACAGGACGCTCCCTGCTCGCGGGCTCTCACGACCCCCGGGGACTTCCCGTCGAGGAGGGACCTGCTCTAGCCCCTGGCACGTCCCTGGTCCCCACCCCGGGTGTTCAGTGATGCAGCGGAAGGAGCTCAGGCTTTGCAGTCAGACACCCGGATTCAGACGCCAGCTGCCCACCTGGGCCTGGCATCGTCAGCGAGTCACTTCGTGGTCCTCGTCCTGTTTCTTCGTCTCCGAGCGAGGGCTGAGATGGTACCTCGGGGTCTCCCTGGAGGGCTCCGATGAGCCACGGCTTGGTCTGCAGAAGCAAATGACGGAGGTTATCGCCATCGGGGGCGTTTACGTTGGAAAGGGGGCACAGGGACGTGGGTCGTACCCAGGAGACGTGGAGAAATGAGGGGTGGGCAGCTCCGAGGAGGTGGGCTGGTTTCAGAGGTCAAATAAATAAAACAAAGAAGGGTCACTCCAGCGTGTCTTCCTCCAGCGCCAGGTGCGGTCTGTTGCCCACGGCCCAGGTTGGTGTCCTGCCGGTGGCGGGCAGTGCCGTTCCTCGTCCGCCTCGGAGCCTGGCTGCCCAAGAGCGTGGTGCTCGGCCGGCACCTCGGCTTCAGCTGAAAGCCTCGTGGGAAAGCAGAGTCCCAGCTCCCCCCGTGGCAGACGGAGTCAGAATCTACACTTTAAACTTTTTATTGGTTGACTGATTCTTTGAGAGAGAGAGAGACAGAGAGCTCGGTTGGTTGTTCCATTGGTTGATTCTTGCATGTTCCCTAACTGGGGATCGAACCCACAACCTTGGTGCTTCGGGATGATGCTCCACCCCACGGGGCCACCCAGAGTCTGCATTGTAACGAGACCCCAGCTGGTTCACTTGCACTTTGAAAGGGACACTGGCCCCTGGCACCTTCGTTCACTGGGTCCCTTGGTTGATTACGTCTCCTAGCTGGGCCACGAGCTGGGCCACGAGCTGGGAGGAGAGGGACCCCTGTGGAGACTACTAGGTGGCATCCGTTCTCCCAGCAGCCAGCAGGGCAGCAGGACCTCCTGCCAGGTAACTGCTGCTTTTCCAGGGGCAACAAGGGCCCCACAGACAGGTGCGGTTCCCGGGTCCCCTTTGTGCTCCCTTTGCCCGGGTGGCAGTTCTGAGGTCCCGTGAGGACCTGCCCGTGGGCAGCCAGTGTATTTCTGGGTGTCTGAATGGCAGGAGACAAGGCTGCTTGGCCCCTGGGACCCCACGGGAGCCACTGAGACCCCACGACCTGCCTGTGGAGGAAACAAACAGAAAGCTCTGGGCAAAGGGGAAGGGGCGGCTCCTGGGACCCACCGTGTCCACTCACCACCTGACCCCTCCGCCCAATGTCACCACACAGAGGTCAGAAGGTCGGGTTTGAGGTGTGCAGGGGCCATAGGACGGCCGAGCTCCTGGCTCCGGGGAGGGACCAACGGGAAGAATCGTGGCCAAGGGCACAGAGATCCCCACAGCTCCATTCCATCCACAAGAAGGAAGGGTTTATCATAACCCCTTCAAAAGCAGGGTGGGGCTTTTTCAAATTATGGAACAGCTGTGAAGGCCCCCTTCCCATCGCCCAGTGGTCCGCCCCAGACCCACGGCGCCGGCTCCGGGGAAAGACACACTGTCCTCATTGTCGCCAACCTGTCCTGGGCTCTGTGGGTCCCTGGCCAGGGTGGACTTGGCTGTTGCCTTGGGCACAGCTCAGGTGTCTGTTGTCATTGTTTCTGCCAAACTGCCGCCCCCGCACACCTGAGCTAAATTCACTGTGACTGCCCGGCCGGTGTGGCTCCGTGGGTGAGCGTCGACCCTGCACCAAGAGGTCGCCGGTTCAATTCCCAGTCAGGGCACATGCCCAGGTTGTGGGCCCGATCCCCAGTGGGGGCATGCAGGAGGCGGCCAGTCGATGTTCTCTCTCATCAATGTTTCTCTCTCTCTCTCCCTCTCCCTTCCTCTCTCTCTAAAATCAATATAGGAAAAAAAAATTCACTGTGACTCAGTGATTTCACCACAAACCCCCCATGGAAGAGAGAAGGAGGAAGGTCGGAGGGAACAGTAAACAGGGTCTGTCCTCATTCTGATCGGAAAGTCCGTACTTAGGCAGCTTCACGTCCCGCAGCCCCGGAACCGGACACCTGGTGGGTTGTTCGAGGGGTCAGCCTCGGTCCCCATCACCGCCCTGGTCAAGGTTTCACCTCAAGCGCCACCTCCGGGAAACTGAATTAAAAAAAGAAAACCTCTCAAACTACCATTCGGTCATGACTCCATTTCGATCCCTTTCGGCAACAGCGCCCGGCAGACCGACCTGGGCGGGCGTGGCTGCCCCGTTCAGCAGGTGGTGTGCGGCTGGTGCCCGTCCCAGGAGCTCACTGCCAGCCCTGGGGCTTCGTGTCTGAGTAGCCCGGCTCCTTGGGATTTTTCTGTGGAATTGCTGATTATTCCACTTCCTGTGCCCACACACACACACACTCACACAGGATGAAGTGGGAAGGGACAGACTCAGATGTGAGGTGTGCAGAGCTCTTGCCAGCTGACCGTCACGGGTCTGAAATATTCATCTGTGCGCGGGACCGCGAGACCCAGTCTGTGGGCCGTTGTAGAGTCGTAATGACTAGAATGATACTCCGTTTCTAAAAGAAAACAAAATGGGCACATTGTTATCTTTAAATTAAACTTAGTGGGCTGGCATCGGTTAATACAATTATATGGGTGTCGGGTGTACAGTTCTATAAACGTCAGCTGTATGTCGCATCGTGTGCCCACCACCCCAAGTCTGGTCTCCTTCTGTCACTGTATATTGGACCCTGTTCCCCTGTTCAGCCCCCCCTTCTCCCTCCCTCCCTGGTAACCCCCGTGCTGTTGTCTGTGGCTGGGAGTTCCGTCGTGTGTTTGTGCTTTCTGAGTGAGATCACACCCTTCTTGTCCTTTTCTGTCTGAGTTAGTTCAGGGAGCGTGAAACTCTCAGGATCCACCCATGTTGTTGCCTAGGGCAGAGTTTCATCTCTTCTTAGGGTGAAACTATTCCCTTGTATGTCTGGACCACGTCTTCTTCATCCGTCATCTGTCAAAGGACACGTAGGTGGTCTCCACGTCTCGGCCACCGTGAATAATGCTACAGTGAGCACAGGGGTGCATAGGTCTCCACAAATAAATGTTTCAGATTCTCGGGTAGAGACCCAGAAGAAGGATTCTAGGTCGTACGATAGCTCGATTCTTGATTGTTTGAGGACCCTCCGGACTATTTTCCGCAGTGGCTGCACCTGTTCACATTCCCACCCGAAGGAAAGGAGGGTTCCTTTTGCTCCGCGACCTCCAACACTTGAGATTACTTGTCTTGTTGACAACTGCCATTCTGACAGGCGTGACGTGGTCGCTCGTTGTGGTTTTGATGCTCATTTCTTTTGTAACTAGTGAGGCTGAGCGTCTTTTCCTATATCTCTTGGCCATTCGTACGTCTTCTTGGCGCAATGGCCCATTTTTTATTTTGGTTGTTTGTTTTCTGTTGCTGAGTTGAGTTTGTTGTATATATTTGGATATTAGCCCCTTAAGGGAGTTTTCATTTGCAAATATCTTCTCTCATTCAGTTGATTGCCTTTTTTTTTTTTTTTTTTAATCCTCACCCGAGGATATTTTTCCATTGATTTCCAGACAGAGTAGGAGAGAGGGAGAGACAGAGAAAGAAAGAGAGAGAGAGACATCAGTGTGAGAGGGACACATCCATTGGTTGCCTCCTGCACGACCCCGACCAGGACCCGGGGATCGAACCACAACCGAGGCACGTGCCCTTGACCGGAATCAAACCCGAGACTCTTTGGTCCTCAGGCCGACACTCTAACTGCTGAGCCACACCGGCCAGGGCAGTTGGTTGCTTTTTTGTTTTGTGGATGGAAGAAGGGTTTTTGTGAACTTGACCCCAGAGGCAAACATATGGTTCTTAAAACAGAGGCGTCCACGGCCAGCGTTCACTTACGCAGGCTCGGGTACACGAGGGTTGTTTCCTAAGGACGCACGCGTACAGCTGACCAGGGGCCTGAGCTCCCACCTCATCCCTCCTCACTCAGAGGAGGCACTGGAGTCCTTTGTCATTTCCATGTCCTTCTGCCCAGTGCAGGAGAGAGAAGCTAAAGAGAACTAATGTGACCACAGTGGACGAAGAGATGGGAGGCCATGGGGCGCCCACAGACTTCGGGCTGGTGCTGTGCCCCAGAGTGCACGGGGGCGCAGAGAGATGTGGAGACGCCAGGCGGGCAGGAGTGAGCTGGGATTCATCATTCACTCTCGGCGGTAGCTTACTGGGTATCAATGTTTGCTGAGCGCCCTGCGTGTCATTAATACGAAACAGGCAAAGTAAATCAAGGGATGGAGAAGCACTTCACAGTTAAAATCCATCCAACGTCGTTTTCCCATTTCATCAACAGAAAGCACATGATCTCGGTGCCCTAGTGAGGAGCTGGGTCCTGCCTCTATACTGCCCTGGGGAGAGGTGGTCAGCTGGGGTCCCGGGGAGCAGCCACCTGCCATCACAGGGCGTGGAGGGAGGCAGTTACCACCCAGTTCCTGGTTTCCTAATCCGAGCCTTGGGTGCCCTCCCCACCCGCCCAAGCCAAGCAGCCCTCCAACAATCGCCGTCCCCCTAAATCGCCCAGACTTCCAGATTCCCTTCCAAGAGGCAGGAGAGGACAACCTGGACGTCCAAGGTAACGGAAATATCTTATCGACATTAAATCAGATCATTCCGCCAAGTCTCCAGGCATCTTCAGAATTAAGGGCACTGCGTCTGTGTTCACCTTTCGGTGGCCTGATGCGCGGAGACGTGAATTATTCATGGGCTTTCTGTGGGTTGCAGGAAACCTCAGTATAGCTTTTGTTTCCTAATGTATTTGATAGACTCTGTGTATGATCACATTATACGGGCATTGCTGGCAGTAAATTTTAAATTATATAGTCTGCAGTTTTGCACTCAGAGATGGTGGGAGATGATCCATCATCTTGCTTGTCTTCCTGTTTACACGCGGACCCATAATTCACGCTCAGAGACCATCCTTCAGCTCTTCCGGAAGCGCTCGACCGCTTCGCCGCGGAGCCTGTTTTTGCCAATCCGACGGTATAAATCACTTTTCTATTAAACAGCGGGGCTGAAAATGCAAACATACGGACTTTAAATATACGTAGCTGGCTCCAGTTCCCGGCAGATGAGCCCGAATTAAAGGCTTGCCCGAAACCCGCGCGTGCTGGGTTGAAGGAGTGAACCCTTAGACGGCGGGGCGGCCAGAACGTGCCTCTCTCTGCGTACTGAAGAGACGGACGCACCCAGGTTTGCGGCTGGGTCTAGATTTGGGGACTGTGTAGTTTGCAGAATTCTTGGGACATTAACTCCTGGTTATTCAGAAATTTTGCTTGGTGAGGTTCTTTGCCCAGGCAGCGTTCGAAGGTGGCGGAACGGCAGGGGAGAGGATGCTTACATTCTGGGCGCAGTGTGGGGTGAGGGCGGTTCTGCCCTCTGCTCGACCTTCATTCTCAGGTCAGGAAAACAAAGCCCGTCATTCAGAATGATGGCAGACGTGGGACACTGTTACCCCCAAACAAAGACAAATTCACTTATCAAACCCTCTTACCACGAAGGTGCGGGCCTTGGGCATCTCGGAAGTATCGCAGCCAGGGACTGCCTGTCCGGCAAGCGGACTCAGCCTGGCACGGACCCCGCACCTGCAGGGCTGCCAGGTGGAACGGAGGCTGCAGACAGCACCAGCCTCGCTCACACCTGCACCCGTGCCACAGACACCCCCGTCTGCCGTTCTTTCCGGGTTTCCCCACGTAAAAGATTTTGTTTAACATCACACCTCTTTTATTGGAATCTTTCTAAACCATTTATTTTGTTTTACCAATTAATTAATTTTTGTTACAGATGTTTCCCCTTTTTTACCCCCTAGACACCCTCCTCCCCATCCTGCCCCCCCGCCCCCAGCATTGTTGTCTATGTCCATTGGTTACACATACATGCATATAAGTTCTTTGGTTTATCTCATTCCTCCCCCACCTCCTCTGAGGTTTGTCAGTCTGAATTGTACTCCTTTCTATGTCTCTGGGTCTATTCTGTTCATCAGCCCACCTTGTTCATTATATTCCACAAATAAGTGAGATCATGTGATATTTGTCTTTCTCTGATTGTGTTATTTCGCTTTGCACAATACTCTCCAGGTCCCTCCATGTCATCTCAAAGGATAAGAGATCTTTCTTTCTTGCAGCTGCATAGTACTCCATTGTGTATATGTACCACAGCTTTTTTATCCACTCATCTATTGATGGACACTTGGGCTGTTTCCAGATCTTAGCGATTGTAAATAGTGCTGCTGTGAACATAGGGGTACATATATTCTTTCTGATTGGTGTTTCGGACTTCTTAGGATATAGTCCTAGAAGTGGGATCACTGGGTCAAAGGGCAGTTCCATTTTTAATTTTTTGAGGAAACACCATATTGCTTTCCATAGTGGCGGCACCAATCTGCATTCCCACCAGCAGTGTGCTAGAGTCCCCTTTTCTCCACACCCTCGCCAGCACTTGTTGTTTGAGGATTTGTTGATGGCACTCTTTCTAACCCATTTAAGGTCCTTGCCTACTTTCCTCAGCCAAGGGCACCAAACACAGTTTCGTTTCGTTCTTGGATGCTGCTGGTCACCGTCTTGACTACGTGGGTCTCTCTATGGGTTGTCGGTGCCTGCCTCGAGCTCACCTGGCCTTCTACCTGTGCCTTCTGTCAGGCATGGTCTGAGAACAAGCTCACTGGGCGTCTATTCTACGTCAGGAGTCGGTAAGCCCTGCAGCAATGACTGCGTCTTCTCCCTGCAGAGTGGGGCATGAAGGTTTTTGTGAACAAGGCTTACCTTAGCTTCTTCAAGATCCAGAGGCCCTTTGTCTTGGCGAGGTGGGCGGTACCTTCTTCCTTATCTCCTGGTTGCTCTTGAGTTCATGATCTGCAGATGGAGAGGGTCCCACCATCTGCGTGGACGGCGTGGAGACTTCTCCGCTGAAACTCGAGCGTGAAGCGTTGGCCAGGTGCCCAGCTCGGAAGCAGAGGCGGATCCCGGCTTCCTGCTCAGCTCCTTCCTTCCCGCCAGCCTCTCTTCCTTCCTCTATCGCTTTTGTGAAACAGCCAACTCGATGACCTTTCCAGGCCTGTGACTCAGTGGCTTCGTGTTTCATGACGATAAATCTCATGGAGACGGCGTCCCTTTGAAAATTTTATTAAAACGGTGACAATAATGACTTCATTACTCTTAGATTTCCAGATCGCCACATTGCCGGGAGCCCGGCCCTGGGAAGGCATCTGAGACTCGCTGTTAACCTCGAGAAATTAAACACGGGGTGGGCAGACCGCCTTGGAAGCCGGCCAGGCCCTCTTCAGAGAAAGTGGTCCTGAAGGATCCCCGGTTTCATCCAAGTCTTTTGCATTATTTTTTAAAAAGGCATATTAATTTCTGATAAGCAATTTAATTTCATTTTTCCCGAATGAGTTAAGGGAACGTGAAGGCTCTCTACTATGCTTAATTTGGTGGCCACAGGGACGGAAAATCGTGTGGAAGTGCCTCCGCCACATGGCATGTGACCCCTCTTCCCAGGAGCCTGTCAGAGCCTCCGGGTTGCTCAGTCTGTCCTCGGACCCGAGCTCACTCTGTATACAGTTTCCTGGTTAAGCCTTTGCTCCCGACCACCTCTGAACCTCCCCTCCACCCGCAGACCAAAACTGGCTCCAAACACAACTCTAATCATGGCCTCTGTAGGCTTCCCAACGCCCAGCTTGTCCCCTGTGATGCTTTCAGTACTCGCGTTGGGAAGGAAGGAACCAAGCCCTGGCTGGTTTGGCTCAGCGGTTGGAGCGTCGGCCTTCGGTCCAGAGGGAAGGAAGGAACCGAGGTCTGAAATAAGGTCAAACAGTGCCTGCAAGGTGTTCGGAGGAGGAGCCACAGGCGCGGGGATTGAGAGGAGGGCACAAGACAATGGCATTCACTGCAGGAAGGCGCTGCCATGGGCACAGATAAAATAACAAAGTAACACAGATTCTAAACAATGTTTTAAATGTTCAGTGGAGCTGCCCTGGTCCGCAGTCCTCATGTCTGCTTCTTGTTACCCTTGCAAGCGGTTCTCTGGGACACAGTGTTGCAAAGGGTTCTCTGGGACACAGTGTTGCAAATGTTCTCTGGGACACAGTGTTGCAAGCGGTTCTCTGGGACACAGTGTTGCAAATGTTCTCTGGGACACAGTGTTGCAAATGTTCTCTGGGACACAGTGTTGCAAAGGTTCGAACATCCCCAGGCTGGAGGCATCAGGCATACAGGCAGTTCCTCCTGGCCGGCAGCTCCATCTCCATTTGAAAGGGGCTCCATTTACATGATTTAAAAAATAATATTATATAATTATTTTTCAAGTGCTAATCCTGGAGAAAATGAGAAGCAACCCAGTGAGGTTGTGCTGCCTAAGGTGAAAATTGTGCAGGCGGAGTGCTAAGGAGAAGACGCTTGGTTTTCGCCCTGAACACTCACAGAATCAAAGCCTGCTCTACACCCTCAGCCCCCAGCTAACCATTTCACAGGTCAACCATTTCGCTGGTCAACAAGGTGAGGTGGCCAAGGACAAGCGAGCCGACGCACGCCTTCCCCACCAGCACATGCACTCTCAGGGCGACCGCACTGGTTGTGGGTCACTCGTCCGTGATGCCTTCTGCACACGTGTCCTGAGCATTGCTGAGCACTGGGGAGTCCAGGCTGAGAACAAACAGCCCTGACGATTTGTAATTAGGGAGACAGACAGGACCCAAACGCAACCACGCAACCAAATGTGAAGCAGTAACTGTGACCAGTGTCCCGAACCCGAGAGGGAGGTACCAGGTGCTGCTTTGGGCCTGTGATCGCGGATTGAAGGCAGACTCAGGGCGCTGAGCTGACACCGAGATCTGAAGAAGAGCCAGGGGTAACTGGAGGAGGGTGGGGGGTACTCCAGGCAGAAAGCAAAGCCCTGTGGGGGGAGGGGTCAAGTTGAGAGAGGCCAAGGTACAGGGAGTGGGAGATGCGTGTGGACCTGCGGTGTCCCGAGGGCCACATTGTAGAGTTTGGCGGCATCCTCAGAGCGACAGGAACCCGTGACAAGGAGGGTCCGAGTGTCCGTCTGGATGGGATGACATATCAGCTGCACGTGGGAAAAGGCCCTTCGGGGTGGAGGACTCAGGGCGCAGGAGACAGAGCCGCTCAGTGGTGACCACGACCGAGGTCCCAGGCCAGGAGCACAGACAGCTCGGACCGTGACGACAGGGAGACGGTGCTGATCCACGTGACAAGGTCCTGGGGTTAGGAGAAGGCGGGTTCCGAGGACAGCGCTGTGCTCTGGGCCCCAAGGTGACAATCTGACTGAGCTCGGGGACACGGTGAACCTGCAATTTCTGAATCGGTGCCCTGGACTCCAGTCAGCCGCGGGGCTTCATCTCGTTAACAGGACGTTAAGCGAAGACCCAACTCACATTGAAGTTGCCAAGTACACGGAACAACGTAATTCATCATCTGAAAACGACTGCGTGAGGAACCGGGACCACGCGTCCCCCCAGTGTTCCTCTGCTTACCGAGCTCGGGGAGGTTTTAGGGGCGCTGAAGCTGGGGTGGGGTTGTCATTCCAAAGGGCTTGAGTACTGAGTGCCAGAACTGTCGCTGTTACCTCAGGTGGTGGGACCCCCAGTTATGCACCTGACAAAACGCGGGAGTGCCGCACGCCCCACGGCTGACGGCCGCCTTTCCTCCCGCTCCCCGCCGACCCTCGTCCACGGTGGTTACAGTGTATCGAGCCTGCTTGCGGATTTCAGGAGGAAAATGAGCAGATGACACATCAACGGAATTGAACAGTCTCCCATTCAGAAATGTCATTAGGGATTGTTTCTCCGAATCCCACTAGCAACCGCACATTTACATGTTGCTGTCATTGTAAACTCGATAGCCCGGGCTCAATAGAATGCATAGAATTAACCCTGTAGTGGGACCCTCAGCTCAGTCACCTCCCAGTTGTCCGCGGTAGTGCGGGGAGTCCCCGCGAACACTTCAGACCGAAGTTGACGCGATATGTGAAAGACAGCTTTGAGTGACTTCTGTTCCTCTTAAAGATGCCACGTTGATAGTTTTAAACATTGCCAGTTTAAACCCAGCACTGATGCTCCATCCGTCATCAGCCAGTCCGTTCTTTTTCCGCGTTTCACTGGGATCCTCGGCTCATCGGGCCCCTCCGAAGCGCTTCCTGATTTGATTTCTGCTACAAAGGCGACACGGAAAAGGTGTCCTTCACTTTGAGTCAGGAATAAAGGTGGCTGGCACAAAGTGAGTTTCAAATAAGCCCCCATTCTGCTTTGACGGTTACATGGTAGAGGCATCGCCTGGTTTAAATAGTCCCAGAAGATAGGCTGCAAGAGGAGAAAAAAAATGTGAACTGGGAAAGGATCCATTTTTCTTCATTTTAAGTAAGACCTTCAAGGGACTGTCCTAGGTTCCCTGGGGACAGAGGGAGAATTTGAACCAGCATGGAAAGTGATTTTTAAAAATACCATATATTACTCTCTTTTTTTGTTAATCCTCACCAGAGATATTTTTTTCCATTGATTTTTTTTTTTTTAATAGAGAGAGTGGAAGGGAGGGAGGAAGAGGGAGAGAGAGGGAGAGAAACATTGATGTGGGAGAGGCACACCGATTCGTTGCCTCCTTGAATGCACCCCGACAGGGGCTGGGGACCGAACCAGAGACCCTTTGGTGCCTGAGCTGACACTCCAATCACTGGGCCACGCTGGCCAGGGCAACATATTACTATTGAATGGCACTTTATATCTTAAAGAAAAATATGTTTTAGCATCATAAAGGGGTTAAAGAAAGAAAGTTCTGCCCTGGCCAGTTTGGCTCAGCGGTTAGAGCGTCGGCCCGCAGACCAAAGAGTCTCGGGTTCGATTCCAGTCAAGGGCATGTGCCTCGGTTGCAGTTTGTCCCTGGACCCACTTGGGGTCGTGTGGGTGGCAACCAGTTGATGTGTCTCTCTCACATCGATGTTTCTCTCTCCCCGCCGCCCCCTACTGTGTCTGAAGATAAATGGAAAAATATCCTCGGGTGAGGATTACAAAACAGAAAGGAAGCTCTGGTTTGGGAACGGAAGGTCATAAAGGAAAAGTTAAGGTTACGAGATCTGAACTGGCAGCTTGAGGTCTTTCCACTATTAACCGTCCTCTTCCCCCCCACACACACACACTGTCAAGCTCATGGAAGGTTCCATGGGAAAGCAGGAAAGCATGGTCCCACCCTCAGCACCCTCAGTCGGGAGCAGTAGAGGTTAGGTTTGCGCGACAGCCCACACCAGTCCGCAAACTACCCCTCACCACTCACAAGGGCAGAGCAGGGGAAACAGCCCCCGCCCCACGTGGAGAGGGACACTGGCCACGCTCTCTCCTGCCTTCTTCCTCCCACGGCCGTGGCTTCCTCCTCACGCAGGGGCCCGTGCCTCTCCTTCCCACCCAGGTCCTGTTCCTTTGGGTCTTAGCTGACAGCGATGACCTCGGGCCGTAGCCTGTCCAGCCTTGACTGTCTCTGTCCAACCCCCTCGTACAAGAAGAGGCGTTCGTGGTGAGGACACGTGGCCGACGTCCGTCCCTGAGGTAGATGAATGACTGGGGACACGGCAAAAGCCATCGGACTCTCAGCCGCCCCCTCTCTGTCCCTCGTACCTCTCCACTCCTCACCGAACGACAATGACCAAGGACCACCGTTTTCCAGAGACTCGGTACGTGGTCCTCGTGGGTTTTCCGTGTGTATCATTTCAGCGACTCGGTAGCACGGATGAACGAGTGTGGGGTGCCAGGGACTGTACTGATCACAGACCGTGTGGCACACAGCAGAACCTAAGGGGACAGAGTGTTTACTACCTCAGGATGGATCCAAATCATCCCACCGCGAGCTCTCCCAATGGGACTGGTTATTGCTGCTTCACTCGGAAGAGAGACACTCTCACCCACAGGTCAGGGCTCGTGATCGGCGATTAGTGATTCCCACGTGTGGAAGGCGTGTTGAAAGAGGATTTGAGGGCGCATCTCAGGATGGAGCCTTCTGGGCCACGCGCTGTCTCCTCTCCGCTGTGACCTTGATCCGAGACGGGAGCCCCACGGTCCTGGCAGGGTCCTCTGCGCTCAGGACCCCAGTTAGCATCTCTGGTTCCATGCGGGTCACACCAAATCGGATCGTGGAAATGGTGTCTCTAACAGGGAGAGACACAGCCTGTGTGACCTTGCCTGATCCCTCCGTCCTCCCACGCAGCATAAGAAATTGCCGAGAAACACTGGCCGTTCCCATGTGGGTCCAGAGGTGCTGAAGTGATGCTTTGTAGGAAGGAAATGTCACGTCCCAGGGCAGGACGACGTGGGAGCCCAGAGTTCACGGAGGACTGGCCGCCGCTCTCAGGGTGGGTGTTGACACGGGGAGCGCGGGCGGCGGAGGGGATGGGGCTGTCTGAGCGGCCTTGCTAGTGTGGGGGGCAAATAATGAGAGAACCCGGGGCCGTTCCTGCTGGACTGTCCCCTCAGAGTGGGGGTCGGACTGCATGTGGACACTGGGGACGTCTGAGGGAGCCTTTTCCTCACCAAGGAGATGTGTTATTCGGCACTTTCGATAGCACATCTGTCAGCGAGGGGAAGGCTCTGAGCCGGAATGCTGATCTTGTCCCTTTGGAGAGCAGTGTGATGTTTGGTGGTGGATGTGGGGCATTATAAGTAACGTTTTCATCTGCTGCGCGATCGAGCCGGGTTGTGTTTGGCAGCCGAGTGCGGGAACATCGTTTCTTATCAAGTATGAGGACGTGTGCTTTTCTTTAGGGCTGCGTCTGAGTTCTGAACATTGTGGACATGCATTAAAGAGTGACATTGGCCCTGGCCGGTTTGGCTCAGCGGTTAGAGCGTCAGCCTGCGGACCGGAGAGTCTTGGGTTCAGTTCCCGCTAAGGGCACGTGCCTCAGTTGCTCTTTGTCCCCGGCCCGGGGTGGGGTCGTGTGGGTGGCGACCAGTTGATGTGTCTCTCTCACATCGATGTTTCTCTCTCTCTCTTCCTCCTTCTCTCCCTCCCGCTCTATCTGAAGATAAATGCAAAAATGTCCTCGGGTGAGGATAAAAAAAAAAAGAGTGAGATTTTCTTTAACACTCCAACAACTCGAGAGAGGTTGAAGGTTTCTTCTCCTTTAAAATTAAGTAGATGAGCCCGGCCGGTGTGGCTCAGTGGTTGAGCGTCGACCCATGCACCAAGAGGTCACTGGTTAATTCCTGGTCAGGGCACATGCCCAGGTTGTGGGCCCGATCCCCAGTGGGGGGCATGCAGGAGGCGGCCAGTCGATGTTCTCTCTCATTGATGTTTCTGTCTCTCTCCCTCTCCCTTCCTCTCTCTCTCTAATATCAATAAATAAAAAAAAATTAAATAAGTGATAGTATGAGTTAATAACAACAATAACCAACGCATGCCCTAACTTTGAGTCAGGACAGAGTATCTGGTTTAATCCTTACAGCAGCCTAATCAGGAAATACCACTGTTATTGCCATGACTTGTTTTTATATTGTATATTTTATTTATATATAGAATGTACTGGTTATTAATATATAATAATACATAATACAGTATTATTATATTTACACATAATCTATATGTGTATTGATTCTCTTATTATTATGCTTTCAATATCTTCAATATTTCATTTCACATGGGTTTTTTTCCCTCTCCCTTGAGCCAGACCAAAACCCTTTGAAGTACACTGGGCAGTATTATTATCGCCGTCTTGCAAGTTAAAAGCCTGAGGTCCAGAGCTATTAAAGCATTTCCCGCATCTGCCCCAGCACCAAAGAGTCTCCAGTTTGATTCCTGGTCAAGGGCACGTGCCTGGGTTGCAGGTTTGATCCCCAGCCCCAGTCGGGGTACATGCGGGAGGCAACCAATCGATGTTTCTCTCTCACATTGATGTTTCTCTCTCTCCCTCCCTCCTCTCTCCCTTCCACTCGCTCTAAAAATCATTGGAAAAAAATATCCTCAAGTGAGGTCTAACCAAAAAAAAAAAAAAAGGATTTCCCCAAAGTCATATTGTAGTTAACAGCTGAGGACTCCAATGTAGGTCACCGCTCTCAAATTCATGCCCCTCTGTGACTCGAGCCACACACCGTGATCAGCACGGTTGCCGTTATTGAACGACTCTGGTCACGTGTGAAAGATCAGGTAAGCGATGCGATTCTCTGGAGGGAGTTCGTGATGGTCTCGCCAGGTCTTTGCTAACGAGCTCTGAAAGAATGTTTCCGTGGATTTATTATCTTTTGGGATGGAGGAGCAATGGGAGACTGTCTACCTGTTCCCAAGAAGGTCGCGTAAACAAATCCTCCCATGGGGTTGAGCTGGAGGTATGTTCCCGTAGACCAACTGTGTCCCCTAGAGAGTATCTGATTTCCCGTCGGTGATCGAAGCCCTGCATTTTCAAGAGAAGTGACAAAGCTACACCCCAACAACAACCACCAAACCAAACCCCTGCCTTCTAGTGCCGTTGCTCTCAGTTCCTTCTGTCTACATGCATTTTTCTGCGGTGCCAAAATATCCCAGAACCCCACCGAGCCTTCATTTACCTTGTGGATTTTAAGAGGAAACAGTTCCACTCTGACATTTTCATCTCGGTAGTTAGCTAAGTTTATGCCCCATGATGTCATTCGAGTCGTATTTTAAGACACTCCCTACGAAGGCGCTCACTATCGCTGATTGCCCCTCTGTGGGAGCTGTTCACTCCCCACCGCAAGCGGGGATGGAGTGACGACTCTCCTTTCTCACGGGCCAGCCCTGCCCCTCTCACGCCACTGTCATCTGGATGCAGTCGCCGGCTTCCGTCTCACGATGCGTATTCCTTCCGTGTTAAGAACGGGAATAGAAAAGGACCACTAAGCTCCCCGGCTTCCATCCCGTGCCTCCCCCAAAGCGAGATGGCAGAGCGAAATAATCGTAGCATAGTGGAAACCGCAGTCTCCTGTGAAGTTATAATCATTGTAGCAGAAGTTCGAGATGCTCAGATCCCTAAGGTGTATTGGTGGATGTTTCCCACGATCGGCCCCTCCCGCGTCCCTAGATTCGGGTCATGGCTGCCTGGGCACGGGCTCCGGCCTGGCTTTCTCCTTCAAGTTTCCGCCTGGTTTCTTTAGGGACGGACGCCGTTTCATCAGTCCCGTTCATGGCAATGATGATGACGGCAAGACCGTCTCCCAGCACATCCACAAAGTATTGGCGTCGGCGCGGCCCCACCTTCCTGCCAGCGCTGGTGTCGTCTGTGTTTGATGGAGCCATCCTGGCGGGCAGTGAAATGCTTTTAACTGGCATCTCCCAATGATGGCGAGCGCCGTGCCAGGGGCTCACTGACCATTCACGTACCTTCTTGTGTGAAGTGCCTATTTAATTTTTAAATATATTTTTTTCTATTGCTTTTTAGAGAGATTGGAAGGGAGGGAGGAGGGAGAGATAGAGAGAGAGGGGAGAGAGAAACATCGATGTGAGAAACGCATTGATTGGTTGCCTCCCACACGCACCCGGACCAGGGCCAGGGATCGAACCGGCAACCCAGGTGCATGGTGTTGACCAGGAATCGAACTGAACCCGCAGCCCTTCAGTGCGTGGGCCGATGCTCTAACCACTGAGCTTCCAGCCAGGGCGTGACACGCCTGTTTAAATCTCGTGTCCAATTTCGAGTATTAATTTGCAGGTGTTTTTATATATTGTGGATACAAGAGCTTTGTCAGCTAGATGGAATTAAATACAACTCGTGAGCCACGGGGAAGACCACCCCACTTCCACGCACGGCCCGGTGAGGGGGAGTCTCAGACGTGAATCTCATGTCTGGCGTGGATGAAGTTACACCTGAAAAGTACGTGCTCTCAGTGGAATGGGGGAGAGCGTCACGAACGGGGGCAGAAATCAGAACAGAGGCTGCCTGTGGGCGAGCGGGGGTGGGACTCACTTGGAAGGGAAAACGGGGGCACTTGGGAGATGATGACAGTGTCCTATAGCTTAATAAGTGTATGCGTTCGTCAAAATTCAACGGCTTGCCCTGGCCAGTTTGGCTCAGCGGTTAGAGCGTCGGCCCGTGATGCTGGGTTCAGTTCCCGCTAAGGGCACGTACCTCAGTTGCAGTTTGTCCCCGGCCCCCGTTGGGGTTGTGTGGATGGCGGCCACTCAATGTGTCTCTCTCATGTCCATGTTTCTCTTGCTCTCTCTTCCTCCCTCCCGCTCTATCTGGAAAAAAAGAAATTTCAACGGCTTGTATACTTTAGATCTGTGCGTTTTACTGTGAATTTCACCTTGATGGGAAAACATAGTGCGTATCTTGCTAGTCTCTGTTCTTTAATGATCGTAATGACACTGGGCTGCACAGACCCTGGAGCATAGCTCTGAGCAGGTGGCTGAGAGGCACAGACTTGGATCTGGGGTCCTGGGGCCGAAGCCTCACTGCGAAGATGACGTGGTCGTTCTCTCCGCTTCTGACACCGGTGTTCCTCGGGAAAGGCTTGAGAGCGCAGGTAGATAGCTTAATGAGACGCGAGGCTTTCTCTCTCGGAGCTTGTGAGCAAGAGGCCATTTTTCTGGTTTTGTGATCCCAGACAAGCATGCCGTTCATTTCTGGAAACCAAGTCCAACTTTAGGAAAGCAGCTTTAATTCAACGGAGAACGAAAACTCTCAATTAACCTGTTAGTTGAGGGAAATTCTTAACCAGGGAGATCATCAAATTGCTTTTTTATGTCTTTTTCCTTTTTTGTTTTTCTTTGCCCTCTGTCAAACGATGATTTCGACTATCGACTGGGCTTCTTGGGGCCTAAAGTTGGGATATAAAAATTTCTGAGGAAATTATGATTTCGTTTTCCTTTTGTGTGTTGTGTTTTTTTGTTTTTTTTTCCAATGTGAATTTGTGTTTTTAAATTTTTTGTTATGTGCCAAGATTTCTGGGACACACAGAGGAAACCAGAAATCAGATGTTTGAAAACATGAAATGCCCTGATAAGGTCTGCATCCTTGTATTTTTGATGTTTGAAAACATGAAATGCCCTGATAAGGTCTGCATCCTTGTATTTTTCGCTGCTATCCTGATAGTTCTTTAAGGGCCTGTCATTTTCAATCAACAGAGAGTGTATGTGATCAGTACAGCTGATAAACTTGTCAATGCCTCTTTATTTACTTAATTTAATTTTTTATTTTTATTGAATTTATTGGGGTGACTTTGGTTAATAAAATTATACAGGTTTCAGGTGTACAGTTCTACAACACATCATCTGAATATTGTATTGTGTGTTCACCACCCCAAGTCAAGTCTCCTTCCATCACCATTTACCCCCCCTATATCCTCTTCTACCTCCCCACCCCCTTCCCTATGGCGATCACCATACTGCTGTCTGTGTCTGAGTTTTTGTTTTGCTTTGTTTCGCTTGATCCCTTCACCTTTTTCACCCAGCCCCTGCCCTCCCGATAGCTGTTGGTCTGTTCTCTGCATCTACTAGTCTGTTTCTACGTTGTTTGTTAGTTTATTTTGTTCATCAGATTCCTCTTTATTTGTATATTTATTTTTATTAATTTTTTTTAAAGAGAGAGATAGAAACATCGATCGATATGAGAGAGAAACATCGATCAGCTGCCTCCTGCACTACCCCCACTGGGGATCGAACCTGCAACCTGGACATGTGTCCTGACTGGGAATCGAACCGGAACCTCTCAGTCCATGGACGACGCTCAGTCCCCTGAGCCACACCGGCTGCGCAGACCCCTCTTTAACAGATGACCCGCCAGCAGACCCCTGCCCAGATGATGGGGTCTGCAGGCCGCCGCCGTTCTTCCTTTCTCTCTGAGATATTTGAGAAATTTAAATATCAGAGGATGGTGATTCTTTCCTGGCAAATTCCTTCAGCTTGTGAGATTATATGTCTGGGTTTCAAGGATTTTGTTTTTTTTTGTCTTGGCAGTGAGGGGGGCGGGGGGGCTTTGACACGATTTCAGGCATTGGTGTCCCGTCCCCGACCTGCCGTGGGCCACCACGTATGACCACACCATGCACTCGGAACTTGGCGCGTGGTTTCGGAAGGTCTGTGGACCCCTAGAACTTCGTCTTGTCTTCTCTAGGGGGTTACTGAAGTCTGGATTGAGAGCACAGAACTCCCGTTTCTCATGCAATCGCCTCTAAAAATCTCAGACAGGTCCGCCCGCGTTGACCTTGAGTGTGGGAGTGGGCTGCCGGGTGTTGGGTGCGCTCGCCGGGGCAGGATGGGGGGGCCCCGAGGTCCATCTCCCAGGTCTTTGAAAGCACGCACTCACTGCGGCTTCATCCTCTACCTGAGAGTTCAAGGAGACAGATGGGCTTCTCCCCTCTTTCTGAGCCTGCGTGGGAGCTGCAGAAAAATGGGTGTTTCTAGCTAGTTACAAAGAAATGCCTTCCCAAAGATGAATTCAGACAGCTTTATTTAATGGAGAGATGACCTCATCTGTCTCTAAATACAGTCTTCCCTGGTGGGTTCTACGTGGCAAAAAGAAAAATTAGTCTCTTGACTGAAAGGAGTCTGTGTGGAGGTGAGGGTGAAGGAGAGGAGGGAGGCAAAGGAGGAGAAACGCAAGGAGAGGCAGAGTGGGGGGCCGAGCAGGGGCGCAGAGCATCACCTGGAGGAATGCCCACGCCTCAGCCGTTCTCCGGTGAGGACACGTGGACACGCAAGGATGGGCTTGAGGGCTAGCGGCAGGCCACGTGGGAGGTGTGAGATTGAAAACCCGAGGCTCACCACTGTCCGGATTCGTGGACGTGAGGTCACCAGTCTGAGCCTCCGTCTCTCCATTTGCAGATGGGAGTAATACCCAGTGTTTCTCTGAGAAAAGACTCGTGAAAGTGTGTCTTACTGCAGAAACGATGCTACTTCTGTGCTCCTCTTCCCCGAGCGGTAAAGGGGAGCTACCGACGGTCTTCCCGCAGCAGAGGAGAGAGCCGGAGCAAGGCGGGGTGTGTGCTCCCAGTGTCCGTGGGTGTCTCACGGGGGCTCTGTTTCATGGGAAAATCTGCAGCTCTGCTTTAAATTCGCATAGACAGCGCGCTTTCTTATTTTCCACACGTGGGCAGATTTCTCCCCCAAAACCCCATTCTACACCCCCCCACTTACGAACAGAAATCGCTTACGAACAGATTTCATTTTGAACTATTCCTGGTTAATGGTTACCGTTTCATCAAAGAAGGAGAATGTTTAGTGTTGAAGGTTATACCAGAGTAAGAAAAACAAAAATCACATGAAGGAAAAAGACTTAGATGTATGCACTGAGAATGTCTGTGCTCGTTGGGAAGGTAACACCATCTGAAACCAGAGTGGGCAGTTTTGCCGATTTCCCAGACCCTTGGGCAGAAGCAGCTGAAACTACGGTTAAAACTGCTCTTGAGACCTGCCTGCCCCCAGACAGGACTGAACAGCGTACCTCCTAGGGAAAGGCTACCTGGAGCTCACTTAGAGCGTTTCCCTTCTGTTTAAGAGGATGCGAATGTGCCACAATCCAAATACAATGGAAACAAATAGAAATCCAGAATACCTCCGGGAAGAAGCCAGGTGGAAAGGCGATGAAGGGAAAACAGGGAGCGCCCAGGGGGGAGGGGCTGTCTAGAGTGAAATAATCTCAGACATTCTGTGCAGCATGAACCCTGACCATGAAATAAACTCAAGGAAGATGGGAGCGGCTGACAAAGAGGTGCCAGCCTCATGTCCACAGCAACCGTTCTCTGCCAAGAAAAAATAAACTGGTAATAGTCTCCTTTTCCTTGCTGATGAGTTGACTGAAAAGAAAGGGAAGCAGGGGATCCGGTGCCCTCGGAGAGATGGTGCTGAGACAGGTAGTGGTAACCTGTCACTCAGTGCCTCATGCAAATGAGCAGAAGTGAGCAGAGGTGATGTAGATAAGCAGGAGTGCCCCCCACCTGCAGGTGGCAGCAGTGAGGAAGGTCCTTGAAGCAGAAAGATGATGCACATTATCCGGATTGCGCTCTCTGTGGTCACCTGCACTGACGGGAAGTGGTAACATTTCTGTAAATCTCGCCTGTGCTTGCTGATGGAAGGTTGGAAATGAGTTGAAGTTTATCATTATTTAGAAAAATATTTGCAATTTTATAGGACTATATATGTGACTAGAATGATGTGCTGTTAGCCTGCTGATAATAAAAACGGTGATGATGATGACAATGAAGATGATGGTGATGAAGATGGTGGTGATGGTGATGATGGAGGAGTATGGTGGTGATGACAGTGATGATGGTGATGATGGTGATGGTGGTGATGGTGATGAGGATGGTGATGAGGGTGATGGTGGAGGAGTATGGTGGTGATGACAGTGATGATGGTGATGATGGCGATGGTGATGCTGGTAATGATGGTAATGATGGTGGTGATGATGGTGATGGTGATGGTGATGATGATGATGAAGGTGATGGTGATGATGATGGTGGTGATGATGATGATGGTGATGGTGATGGTGATGGTGATGGTGATGGTGATGGTGATGGTGATGATGGTGGTGATGATGATGATGGTGATGGTGATGATGATGGTGATGGTGATGATGATGGTGATGGTGATGATGATGGTGATGGTGATGATGATGGTGATGGTGATGGTGATGATGGTGATGATGGTGATGATGATGATGGTGGTGATGATGGTGATGGTGATGATGATGATGGTGGTGATGGTGATGATGGTGATGATGGTGATGATGATGATGGTGGTGATGATGGTGATGGTGATGGTAATGATGGTGATGGTGATGAAGGTGATGGTGATGATGGTGGTGATGATGATGATGATGATGGTGATGATGATGATTATGGTGATGATGGTGGTGATGATGGTGGTGGTGATGATATTGATGAGGATGATGAGGATGATGATTTGCTCTCTATAAAGGTGAACATTGTTCCAGGTATTTTGGTACATTATTTAATTTATTCATTATGACAATCTTTCCCAGCAGCTGTGATGACCCCCTTTCTGTAGGAGAAGAAATCGAGTTTGGAGAGGTCGGGGAAACTGTCCAAGAGGACAGCTTTGCCCTTGGTGATGTCCAGTCCAGCCACGTGCTCGAGGCTGTACCTGTGTCCTGAGCCCTCTCGAAGTGGAAGATTTCTTTTATTTTTATTTTTTTGTCTATTTGTCTTCAGGTAGAGTAGGAGGGAGGGAGAGAGAAACATCTACATGAAAGGGACACGTCGATTGGTTGCCTCCTGCACGACCAGGGCCGGGGATGAACTACAACCAAGGTCCGTGCCCTTGACCTGAATCGAACCCGAGACTCTTTGGTCCGCAGGCTGACGCTCTAACCACTGAGCCAAACCAGCCAGGGCAGGAAGATTTCTTTTAAATTGTTGTTTGCTTTTTACAAGCCCGAGTCTAAAGAATCTTATTGCAACGCCATGTATTGCGGGTGTATGTAGAGGTAGGTTGGCTTTGTTTATTTACAAATTTGGCTTACAGTTTCCACTTGATGAAGTGATGGCAGATGTCACAGCCCGCCGTGGATTTTACTGGCACAAGCAGCAGCTGTTCTGAGTTCTAAGAAAAGTCAGAGCAGGGAGGCCTGAGTTCTTCAGACTCGAATGCCTCGTCTTACTTGAATTACTTACGATGCTTCCTTTGGCCATGTGTGCGTATGTGGGGCAGGCAGGGGGTAGATTCTTCGTCCCATGAGTGACTCCAAGGACGGACACAGGGCTTGTTCGATGTGTATGAGTGCAGAGGGCTTCGTTAGAACCCCTCGGAGCAGGCAGGAGCGGGGCAATGGAGTCACATTGTCAGTGGGTTAGGAATTAAAACAAACACTCCAGTGCGGGGAGGAACATAAATCACAGATTTCACTGAGCGTGGGGCTGGCGTGTGACTAGGGGAGGTGTGCAGAAAGATTCAAAGGGAGGAACACGGGGGTGCTGGAAGCTAACGGGAGAGGACCGTGTGGAGGAGGAATGCATTATCACGGAGAAGGAAACAGGTCATGGAAAATCTGCCGAAAGGGAAGGTGATTAAGAGAACCCTACAGACCAAAACACTCAAGATGCGCAAAAATTCCAAGATCCGTATTTGCAGTGTGTTTAGGGCGACTGGTCTGTTCAGGTGGGTGAGTGAGAGGCCTACGGGGGCATCAGGGACAGGGGGGACAGACGAGGAGGTGCATCGGGAACCGGGTGACCTCCTGCCTCCGCCTTCGACAGGAAACACTGAAGGTCACATTCTGGACACTGAAACCCATTTCCTGGGGGCAATGTGAAAGGCTAAAAGGTTTTATGATGCCCGGGCACACAGGTAGACAATCAGAGCTATTTACAGGTCCACAGGGCAGCAGACTTAAGTGAATTCTATCCAGAAAGTGGGGAGAGAAAAAGCTAGTGAGATGTGGGAGTCAGAGAGGGGGAGCCACCCCCAGAGCGGTGGAGGGAGGCAGAGGGCAGGGCAGCTTCTGGGTGCTGGGTTGGCTGAGCACCGCAGCCAGGAGGGTGCAGGCGGTCACCTGGCCAGGTGGGTGTGGGGGCGAGCCAGGTGGGTGTGGGGGCAGGCCAGGTGGTTACCTCTCACTTTCTCCCACCCCCTGGGAACAACAGTGTCCCCTCATCCTTTTTCTTTTGGTCCTCTGTCCTCCCTGACCAGTGCACGGCTGGTCTGCCCATCACAGAGCAGACCAGATGTTTGCAGAACTTTAACGCCTCGGGACTCGAAAATTCTCTGGTTTCATGGTGCCGTAAGAGACCCCATGGCACAGTAGACATGATCACATGCAAATCGGTTGTCCCGTGAAGGAGAACACGGGTTTCTGTATCCGAGAAGGCTTGCCGTCTTACTCCGTTCACTGCTCTTCACGTCTCCGCTTGGTGTCGCCGCCTGTGACGTCACGGTGCCATCTGCGGCTTCGCCCGTGTGTCTGCGGAGCGCAGGGGAGGCATGCGTGACACCGACTGTGAAAAGCCCGAAGTGTTTTATAACCTATGGGCAAGGATCGAGCAAAACTGTCGTTGCGTCCGAAATCTAAGAACTGATAAGGGGAGGATTTATTCTGCCGTGCACGCTAACATATAATTAAAGTCTGAGGAGAGAAACCCCTTCCTGATGAATTGCGGAATACATTATCGGACTGGTGTTTTAGAAGTTCAACAGTGGTTATAATTTATCTCGATGAGCAGAAAGGTTTCCTCCACGAGGGTGCGCAGAGCATCGATCCGTTCGGTGAGGTGCCGCGCGGGGCTCTCACACCAGCCAGATGTCGCTGGCTCCTCGGAGGGCAGCTCCCCGGGGTTCCCTCGCCGCGGGGGGACAAGCAAGAGTGGGACCTGTAGCGGAAACCGATCCTTCTGCGTCACCGGGGCTGAGACGTGAAGCGTGACATTTGAAAACACGTTTCCTGCAAAGGTCTTGAAAGAGGTTTGGACCAGGGCTCACCCACATAGCTGCCTCTTCCAGGCTGCACAGTGAGCCGCTGCAGATTTCGGGTTTGGCCCCCGTGGCATTGCCGTCCCTCACTGCTGCTGAGTTTTTTCCTTTCGGCTCAGGCCATAACCAAACACCAGAGAGAAACCGCAAGACTGTCGTGCTGTGGTTCATCCATGGTTAGTTATCTCTATGGACAGATGAGAAGACAGGGACCTGGGTCCTCAGCGGGCTGTTCTCGGGGAACACAGGCTGACTCCAAATCAGATCCGTGCCGCCGGGTCTTGTGCATTTCGGATGCCAGCCTCGGGCTCCGAGGTGTTAGGAAGGGCTCCAGCTTGGAATTGCCACCATATTTCTGTCTTGACTTCTCTTCAGGGAGGTCAGCTGTATTTAGAAAATGGCAGGAGGTCGTTGCCCTGGCGGGTGTGGCTCAGTGGTTGGAGCGTCGGCCCATGCACCCAAGGGTCAAGGGCACGTACCTGGGTTGCAGGTTCCATCCCTGGCCCTGGTCAGGTCATGCGGGAGGCAACCAGTGGACGTGTCTCTCTCACATCATTGTTTCTCTCTCTCTCTCTCTCTCTCCTCCCCCGTCCCTTCCAGTCTCTCTAAAAAAAAAAAAAAAAAAAAATCAATGGAAATTATCCTTGGGTGAGGATTAACAAGAATAAAGAATAAAACTTGAAGACTGCAGCAGTCGCCAAACACATTTTGCTTGCGTGACTTCAGACCCCTTGCCTGTCCCCAGGCACACCTGCCCCGGGCACACTGTCACGCCCACGGCTGGCAGCTGTGCCTCCCCTCACAGGGATCTCAGAGGACAGACTCTGCAAGTAAATTTCCTGATTGTCTTTGTTCTCCAAGGCGTATTGATTTGGCCCATTCTGCCCTGAGCCCTATGTTTGGGGAATTGTCACAGTTGTAACTGACCCAATGGCTCCTTCATAGTAAATGTTGAAATTTCCAAGAACAATGAAGCCAGTGAGGCGGCCCCCATGTTCCTGGTGGGTGACGTGGCCTGTGACTGTGGCCATGCGTGATCCCAACCTCAGGGCCCCAGCCCACCCTCTCCACCTCTGCCGGCTCTGAGTTCCCGGTGCAGTTTTAAAACCCTTAGGAACCCGGGCTCTTCTCCCGCGGCTGCTGTATTTGAGCTTCGTAAGAACTAGTGTCTGGAGGCAACGGTTGAACTGAGGGTGGCGGTCACTTCTAGGTCCGGTGAAGTATAGGAAGAACCCTCTGGGCTAACCCGCGATGATGATGGCAGGCACGGTGACGGCTTTGCTAAAGCAGTACAGTGCTTTTATCGACGGTGCACCTGTTCTGTTTCAAACGTATGGGTGTTCTCCTAGCAATGTACACTACAACCCAGCAGGTGCTTATTAGTCCCGGTTTAGAAACAAGGCAGCTTTGACTCAGAATTGCTCACCAGGTATTCCCAGGGTCACCCAGATGAAGATGGCAAACCTTGAATTCAAATTCAGGTCCCCTGATGTGAATGCCCCTTATAGCTCTCAACAGCCAAATGTCACTTGGAGCCACAGTGGGGATGGTGTAGGTATGGCTGAAGAAAGGGGGACATTTCCCTTTCAATGGCCAGAAGGGTATTGATTAAGACATAGTCTGGCCCTGGCTGGTTTGGCTCAGCGGTTAGAGCGTCGGCCTGTGGACCAGAGAGTCCCGGGTTCAGTTCCCGCTAAGGGCATGTACCTCGGTTGCAGTTTGTTCCCGGCCCCAGTTGGGGTCGTGTGGGTGGCAGCCACTTGATGTGTCTCTCTCACATCGATGTTTCTCTCTCTCTCTTCCCCCCCTCTCTCCCTCCCACTCTTTCTGAAGATAAATGCAAACATGTCCTCAGGTGAGGATTAAAAAAAAAGACATAGTCTGGATGACGTCATGAGAATCTTGTTCTGGTGTCTGGGGTAAAGATGTTGGCGCCCAGTGAACGTCCTCTCAGCTTCAGGGGAGAAGAGACACAGAATTATGACTGAGCCACAGAGACATGGTCGATTCTCACCATTTGCAATAATTATGTCCTATAAAGTCACCACGAACACTGAATTAACAAATACCGAACTTCTGTTCCCAACAGAAATACAGGGCTGGGTTCCTGCGAGTCTCTGGTCACAACATTTCCATCAGCCAGTCAACGTAAAGCCTCCTTTTGTGTGTATTTCTGTGTAAAGATACTTTGTTGGATATCTATTGTTGATTGACTGACTTCACACTCATGGCCAACAGCAGTGTAACGTACTCCGGGGCGAAGCTCACCTAACACACCTGTTTCCTCTCTAAGCCCCGTCACGGCCTTCTGGTCTCAGGAGCCCTGGCTGGCACCCAGCGCTAAGCTTCCAGAGTCACTTTCAACAGCATGGGCACCGCCAAAAAGTAAAAAATGGCGACAACACGGCGCTGACTGTGTGCCTCCTGCCAGTTCTCAGAACTCCCCTCAGTGTGGAAAACCAGTCGGACCAGATGTAAGTGCCCAAGACAAGCAGAAGGAATGGGGGGCCCGGGGAGACCACTTGTTCCTTCGGTTATAAAAGTAAAATGGAAAAGGTGGAAACAGCAGAGACGTCGTCTCTGTCCTCGTCGGGGTCCTGAATGGCCCAGGTGTGTTTGCTTTCCTGTGGAGATGTGAGACAGGGCTGCTGGTGCGGTGTGTGACAGGACACAGCTACGGGACGCACCTGTCTGCTGAGTGACCAGTGAGGGGGTCAGGGGCTCTTCCCACTGTGCAGGTAGTGAATGTGGTTCGGCCATCTCAGAGAAAGCGCCAGACCCTCCATGTAAAGGAGTCAAGTGACCGATTTGTTCCATTTGACGGGGGTCCGTTCCGTAGACGTGGAGGGAGCGGCGTTGATGGAAACACGGCTCTGAAATACCACGGCCATGTGTCCGTTTGCTGACGTGGTCACACAGCTGAGCTCAGGACACTCTGAGAAACAGTTTTCACACTGCAGAGAATCCTCAGTGACTTTCATCTGCTGCCGGGTCAGATGCCCCCTGTGAAAAATTTGCTCTGGGCCTGATTTTCTGTAGCAGCTTGGAGGAAACTCGGGCAGGAATGGTGGGAGCCAGACAGTGTTGGAACATGGTGTCGTGGCTGACGCCCGTGGGTGTCCTACAGCAGCCCCTCCATCACACACAGCATCACACCTGCTTCCCCCGTGAAAAATAGGAAGAACCTCGGGCTGTGAGGTGTGGGGACGTGTAGCAGTCATTACCAAGCCCAGTCATCCAAGTATGTGTTTTCCCCTTCAGGGGCGGCCGCAAAGCCACCTCCTGATTCTGTCAAGGACATTGTCGCTCCAAACGTTTTGGAGGCGTTTGAACCTATTCACACGTTTCCTGAAAATATTTAATGACATGACATCACAGTCCTTTAAAAAAGGACATGTGTGTGTGTCTGTGTGTTTTTGCAGTGTACGTGTGTCGTGTGTATGAGTGTGGTATTTGTATATGTGTCTAAGGTGTGTGGTATGTGTGGTGTGTGGTACATGTGTGTAGTTTGTGTATATTGTATTTGAATGTGGTTTCTGTGTGTTGTGCGTGTGGTATGATGTGTGTGTGTGGTGTGTGTGTTTGTGTAGTGGGTGTTGTGCGTCTGTATGGTTTGTATATGGTGTGTGTGTGTCTGTGTGTGTAGGTGTGTGTAGGTGTGTGTGTGTAGGTGTGTCTGTGTGTGTAGGTGTGTGTGTGTAGGTGTGTGTGTTTGGTGTGTGTGTAGGTGTGTGTAGGTGTGTGTCTGTGTGTGTTTAGGTGTGTGTGTAGGTGTGTGTATTTGGTGTGTGTGTAGGTGTTTGGTGTATGTAGGTGTGTGTGTAGGTGTGTGTGTAGGTGTGTGTGTGTAGGTGTGTGTAGGTGTGTGTAGGTGTGTGTGTGTGTTTGGTGTGTGTGTAGGTGTGTGTGTAGGTGTGTGTGTGTAGGTGTGTGTGTGTGTGTGTAGGTGTGTGTGTAGGTGTGTGTGTGTAGGTGTGTGTGTGTGTGTGTGTGTGTGTGTGTCTGACCCTTTGCAGGTGACTACAGTGAACCCCTTGGCAGATCAATGTAGATAGTTGAGTGCAGGGTTAAAAAAAATCAGGTGTGTGATTATAAAAGTTTGTGGTTGACTTTCCTTTGTGGTCCCCGAACGGACCTGGTGTCGCGTTGCCCCGGGCGGCGGGTCGCGGGGTAAGCCCCGGCTTTCCGGGGGGGCAGGCTTGCTGAAGGCAGCGGCAGCCAGAGCAGGTGCGGTGCGTGGGACGGAAGCGCAGAGTCCCGGCCGGCGGCCTTCCTTACTGTGGCCCTGATGAGAATCGTGCTCAGACTGCAGTCTCATTAGCTTGATTCTGAACCAAGGCAGAGTCTTCGGAAGCTGTGGCTGTGCCCCCAGCACGCGGGAGGCGTGAACGGAAGCTGAGCCTGTCCTTGCGTGGGGGCCGCGCCCCGATTCAGAGCACCTGCTTGCTGAGGAACCTGTTTCCCGTCCCCACCCTTTGGCCCAAACCTCAGACCATCTGTCCTCAGAGAGATCTCGCTTTCCGAGATCGCTAACCGCCCAGCGGCTGAGCCTCTGCAAGCAGTTCGAGCGCCCTCTGCGATGGACCCCGCGCCTTCCCGCGGCGGGATGAGGTCGGCCATCGTTGTGAATAACACCGCTTATGACGTCTTCAAAGCTCAGAACAGTCTGTACCTCCTGACAAATGTGACGAACAGCCAGCGGGATGTTTCGAAAGAAAAGTTCCATTTAGCACAGATAGCAGTGAAATCATTGTTTACCCCCATAACCGCTTTCAAATGGGCCGACGGCGGGAGACCCCGCTCTGCGACCTGTGACCGTGTCACAGGCTGTCATTACCGGTGACAACGTATGTATCACTGTCTGTCGGTTAGTGTTTTTCAAGGTTCCAATCGCAGAGCTCTTGAGAGGGCCTGCATGCTCGGGTGCTAACTGCGTGCCCTCAGGCTTCGCACAGACTCGAGCTGAGGGGACGCTGTGAAGCTTTGCGGGACTTTCTTTGAAACCCACTCACCTCTGAGGCTGAAACCCAGCTCTGCTCCTGGCCCTGGCTTTGGGGACCGCAGGCCCCTGGGCTGGTCTTCGGCTTACATAGCTGTCCAATGAATGATGGCCAGGACTATGTCTATTAATCATTAATCAGTCATGAATTCAGTTTGCATCGGGATTTAATAAATAGGGTCGTGGGTGGGTTCATTACCACTCCAACGTCAACGTACTTGCAGGTTAAAAGTGATGGCGAGGAAAATCACCGTGGTGATACTTTGTATTCCCTTACATCTCCTTGGTCCAGTGAGACAGTGAGGTCCGTACTGACGCTCACTGTCTGCCAAGCCCCGTCTGAGCACTTCACAGTGTTAATAGATGGAGTCCCCGCCCTGGCCACTGTGGGTCACTTGGTTGGAGCGTTGTCCCGTGCACCAAAGGGTCATGGGTTTGATTCTGGGTCAGGGCACGTACCTGGGTTGTAATGCGGTGTGTACGGGAGGCAGCTGATCAATGTTTCTCTCTCACATCAATGTTTCTCTCTCTCTCCCACTCCTTTCCTCTCTCTCTAAAATCAATAAAAAAAAAAAAAAGAAGAAACCCATGTCCTCAGGTGAGGATTAAAATATATACATATAGATATGGGGTCCTCACAGCCATCCATGAAGTGAGGGCAATGATTGTACCAATTTTGCAGACGAGAAAACTGAGGCAGGGGGCGGGACCTGCCCAAAGGTGCACAGTGTGAGATGCTTGTCGGGAAGAGTTCACACACAGTGGCTCACTGATGGACGTCAGACATCACAATGAATGCGTTCTCCCGGCCTTTCACTGGGAAACAGAACAAATGCACAGCTCTAACGTGTGTCTGGGCACCTGAGTGCAGGGCGGGCTGTGAGGGGTTAGAAGCAGCCATAAGTGCTCCATGCGCAATCGAGGGTCAATGAGCCGTGGGGACTCGGGAGCCACAGCCCAACTTCCCCGGACCTCCTGCTCGGACCCGGGTCTCAACACACCTGCCATCTCGCTCTGGTCTCTGGTGCTTGTCCGTGTCTGTGGGTTCAGAATGCCTACGTGCTGTCCCCAGCCCCCGTGATGCCCACAGCCCTCTCTGATCATGCCTAGGCTCGTTCGGCAGCCCCGCCAGCCCTCGTGACACAGTTTGCTCACGCTCTGAGTTCCAGACTCCGGCCTGCATGGCCCTAGGCCACTCCTCGGAGAGGCCGCTGGAGCCCATGTCCCAAGCGTGAACTCCGCCACAGACCCAAACGATTTCCACTGTCTCTGCCTTCGTTTACCCATCTGCGAAATGAGGACGGTCATTATCTGAGGGTTGTTTTAAGGACCATTTAGTTCATTTGTAGGGACTGTAAGAATGCCTGGAACTCGGCATTGCTCGGTAAGGGTTAGCCATCATCCGGGTCTCCCACAGTGCCACCTGCCGCAGGAGCCGAGTGAGCCCCTCTGAGGAGAAACGCAATCTTCTGGGCCCCATGGGATCTACCACGACAGGCTGGGCCCGGCTCCGTCCTTCAGGGAATTTACTCTCCATCTGGGGCAAACGGTAGTAAGAGAAACATCAGTGTCATTATTGTAGAGTCGCTGTCACACAGGCTACCGGAGGAGTACCAAGGACAGAGAGCTTCCCTGGGAAGTAGGTCCATGTGGAGAGAACTTGAGTGTCTTTGATGAGCCCGGTGTCTTGCCGGATAGAAGCTCGGATGGTTCAGTGAGACACAGACTGAGCTTCGTGCAGCCCCGAGTATCGGAGAGCATGACAGCTGCCACCTACATGGGCTCAGCCAGGTGCTGTGCTCTCCGGGACATTGGTCCCTGGCTTATTCTTCTGACACCATGAGGACAAGGGAGCCGGTGCTTCCGGACCCAGTCATTTCATTCTGCTTTGCAGAGGCGTGGAAACAGCTGTTGGAGAATCAAAATAACATGTTGTGCTACAGAGAACTTGTATTTCGAAGTGTTATCCAAACGTGGCCTCGTTTGACCTTTACGACAATTCACGATAGAACAGAAGGCAAGAATTATTTCTGTTTGGTGAGTGGGGAAGCCGGGTACAAGCAGATGTCTGCTCATGTTCACTAGAGATCGGGGGAGCGAGTCCAGGAACCCCACTGGGTCTTCTGCCTCTGGGTCAGCTCATGGACCACGGGACCAAGAGGTGCCCATTATGGGTGGGACTTTGCTGATTGATAGACCGATGGGGTCATTGTAACTGGGTTCTACCAGGACTTTGAGACAATCTGCAGAATGTAAGAGGCATGCAGACTTCAACCAACTAACTGCATTTCTGAAATTAAAAACAGCCAAAGTGCCCCCCCAAATAGTAAAAGCGGGGATTCATATACCGTATATCAATATTCATAGCAGCATCATTCACAGTAGTGAAAAGGTGGAAACATTAGTGTCCATCCAATGATGAATGGATTAAAAAAAGGGGTGTATGCATGCAATGGAGTATTACGGAGCTGTGAGAAAGGAATGATGTCTGATACGTTCTGCAACATGGATACACTTTGAAAAAGTTACTGAAGGAAATGAGACAGACAGAAAGGACCCATGTTGTTTGATGCCACTTATATGAACTATGTAGAATGGGCACATGTGTGGATGAAGGAAGCAGAGGTGACCAGGGGCCATGGGGGAGGAAAAAAGCGTCCTGTTTAAGTTTACTGGTTATGGAGTGTCTGTCTGGGATGATGAAAAGGGTGTGAATGTCGACAGTGGTGATGGTTGCCTGACATGGTGAAAGTACTCACAGCCACGGAATTGCACACTTCAAACTGGTTACAGTGGCAGATGTTCTGATCTGTAAGATGTATGTAACCACAACGGAAAGTCACAGCTACAGTAACCTTCTGTGGGGACATGGTTTTAGAAAGTGAGGCCCTGGCAACATAAGAAATGTTACACATCACGAGAAGGAGGGCCGTCTTCTATTTTCCGTGAGACGAAGTACCTCTGTCGCGAGGCAGACCTATCTCAGTGACGTGAAGACTGATCATCCCCGTTGCGCATTTATGAAATAGACGGAGTCCCGATGTGTCTAGAATACAGAAAAGACCAAGTGAAAGCGTAACAATGTAACTGTTTGCAAGAAACCTGGCGTGCTTTCCACTCTGACAGCTGAACTGGGGTGAGAAGGATGAGGGGCCTGCTTTGTAAACTTGGTCCTCCTTCCATGCTCAGGAACCATCTGTCACCTGGCTTCCCTTCATGCTGAAAGATACTGCTGAGAAAACATAGCTAATTCCTCGATACTGTTTTTTAAAATGCACATGCTCGTGATCGCTGTGCGTCGGATAGTTCATGGTTTGCGTGCCGCGCGTTAGAAAGGAACAGATCGGGTTTCCCGGATCCGTGGGACCAGAGAGAGCTCTCACATTTTACCGAACGGGCAGGAAACTCACTGCGACGGAATGGGTTTTGTCTAGTAATGAGAGAGAGGAAGTGATCCCAGGGCCTGGTCCCACGTGAGCCTCGGTTTCATCAATAGCCCCAGGCCATTTCATCCTCTCCCTGCACCTTGAAGCAACCACTTGCCAATGGTTAGCGATGCTTAACCCCCAGCTGTGCGTGGAAGGTGCCACTGAGCCTGGGAGGCTTGGGGCCACGCAGGTACCGTGCCTCAGGCCACGTGTAGCACCCGGCCCAGACAATACAGCAGAATGCGCTCTTGGCTGAAGGCAGCAGGGTCCTCTGTCCATCCGATGGCCTCACCTGCTGAGTGACTTTGCAAAGCACATTCCCCTCCAGGCAAAGAAATTGCTGTGAAGACCTGACTGTCCGGGAAGGCTCCCCAGGTGACTGAGAGCTAGTGGCCAGGTGACCCTCCAGCCAGATGTCACTGTGGCCTTGGGAACTGTCCAGCCCCGGGGTCAAGGAAGCAGCTCTTCTCTCCTGACCCTCCCTGGCCTCCCAAGGCCATTATCCCGTTGTCCCCACCCCCACCAGCTCTGCCCCTGGGATTTCTTGACTTCAGGAAAGTAAAACACACCCAGTGTTTGTCCTCTGGGAAAGTTCGAGATCCCAGCAGTGCGACAGGCATGGCGGGGGCCGGAGGCCCTGGTGCGGACCCAGAAGGAGAGCTGTGTGTTTGCTGAGCCCCGGGCCCCCTCGGTGCTCATCGGGCACACGTGTGAAGTGATGGGAACAGAAACACCCGGCCTGCCGATGGTCGTGCCTGAGGTGTCAGAGCCGGTGATCTCGCTCTTGGGAAGGCGGACAGCGATTTCATTCCTCGTGGCTGGAGCTCATCCTCGGGGTTGGAGAAATTCTGCTCGCTGCAGAAAATCTCCCAGGTTCACAGTGATGTCACCCGAGTGAGGAACGTGTCGTGATGTGATGCCGACGGGCAGGTCTCAGCGGCCTCCCCTCTGCTGTTGTCGCCTGTTACCAAGCATCCTGTCCCGAGGAGAAGGGGGAGGAAAGGCAGGAGCCGCACGGTGGACGGCACTGGAGCGGGGGAAGGACAGGGCACGCCGCCTGCTTCCCACAGGCTCCATCTGCTCTGTGGCCGACGCCTTGGCCCCGACACGCGTGTGAGAACTGGACTCCCCAACGGGCCGGCAGACGGGGCCCTTGTCACTTCCCACCTTTCCTAATTAAACAGCAGGTCCGCAGAGCAGGGAAGTGGACCAGCCGTGCTGGGAGGAGGGTCCCCCGCCTTCTGGGGGGGGTGTGCAAAGATGTGCTCTGTGTGCCGGGGAGTGGGGCTCTAGGGCCACAGGGCAGAACCCTGCCAGGGCGGCTGCGTGGATCTGCAGGACTTCACCGCCCCGCTAGGGGCGCTCTTCCACAGAAAGTGAGCCCGGTAACGGGGTGAAGGTGCTCCGCAGAGGAACTTACAGGGTCTGCACCCAGCCTGCTCCCCCTCCTCCGGGCCACACCCCCCCCCCCCCCCGGGAACTCATCTGTGGCCACCAGAACTCTGACTTCGGGACTTCACTCCTCTCCCTTATCAAGGGGGCGTGACGGGGGAGGGGGCGTTCCTATTCATTCCTCGGTGCCATCGAGCAGCTGAGCCTGTGGGTCCTGCTGCGGGAACCCAGTGCCAGAGAGGAGGGAGGGGAGAGAGAAGAGGTGGCGGGCCAGCAGACGAAGAGACCCTGGGCGTCGAGACACACGAAGCGGGACCAGGTGAGGGGACTTGGAACTGGACACGGGACACGGCGATGCCGCTGTGCCCGCCTGGCAGGTGCAGCCAGTGATGCACGTCACCCCAGCGAGTGAGGACGAGCATGAGCGCGGCACAGACCCCCCAGGCATGCCGCCGCCGCCGTCATTGCAGGGAGGGCGCGCGCCCAAAGGACTCGGTAACAGATTGGGGTCTGCCCCGTGGTGCTGACCTTCTGGGTGACCTTGGACCGGGGTGGAAGCTGGCTCCCTGCGCGTCTCACGCCCTGGCACAAGAGGAAGCCTCTGGGTGTCGCAACAGACGTTTATTGAGCGCCTGCCGTGTGCCAGGCACCGTCTCAAGCACGCAGTGTGTCGGTGGGCGGCAGGGACCCTGATTCCTGCCCCTGTGGGGTTGGCCTCCAGGGGGACACTTAGAGACGTCGGCCCACCTTGACGGGGGGCAGTTACACGCAGATCATGGAAACCACAGGCAGAGTGACCCCAGTGCCAGTTCCGGGAAACGCTGCCTTTGGGGGTCGGCGGAGTGCTCGTCACCAGGCTCTGCTCCCCTGGGGCTGACAGGCCGCGTCTCACCCCATCTGCCGACTTGTGACGTTCAGTGGATCAAACGCATCCGGAACGCCGACCTGTGTGAAGAGGGAGGCTGGCGTCATCGCAGACGTGGCATTTCAGGTGGCCGGCTAATGCTCGACCGAAGCAGATGGACACGAGAAAAACGGACCCTAGGGGGAACCCCGGGGAAGGTGAGGGGCAGAGAGGAGGGTCGCAGTCAGAGTGTCTCGGGACACAGAGAACCGTCGTCCAGTGGGCAGGACTGTTCCTCGTGTTAAGAAATCCTCCACACTGCGGCCCCCCTCCGGCTGTGGGTGAAGGAGTCCCTGTGTGATGTGTCCCCAGTGCGGCTGACGGTGACCAGCTGCCTGCCGGGTCCTGCTCCCCCCAGGGACATCTCTAGATGTAGCACGTCGCTCAGAGGGCACGTCCGAGGACTGGACCCAGGGGGCAGTGCCGTCCCTCCACGGCCTCAGTGTTTCAGGAGCACCTGCGATGCTCCGCGGTGGGTGCGATGCAGAGAGAACACAGTGAGCCACCTGGCAGGTCCCTGCCCGAGGCCGTGGGTGACATCAGAGAGCCAGGAGGTGCAGGTGACACGCCCTGGCACACTCACGGCTCACTCACATAGCAGCCCGACGCTGGAACCCAGAGAGCGTCACGGACATGGAATTTTGAGGTGCTGATGGTTGCCCCGCGACCTCGCCCCGGGTCTGTCGGAGACGGTGTGAATGGTGCAGTGCCCGGGCTCCTTCATCCTTCGGAGTTGTTGTCACAAGGATAACACAGTCTGCGTGGCTCAGAAACAACGCAGTCCAGGAGGCTGGAAGTCTGAGATCGAGGGGCCGGCAGGTCCACTGTCTGCCGGGGACCTGCTTGCCAGCTTCGTAGACGGTGTCTTCCCGCCAGGCCCACACGTGGGGGAAGGGCAGGGCCAGGGAGCTCCTAATCATCTCCAAGGCCCACCTGCTAATGGCATCACAGTGGCGTTAGAGCTTACAGATGGCCTTGAGGGGCGCACGCATTCAGCTGGTCTGAGTGTCCACGTCCCGACTCCTGGTCCCGTCCTGCCCCGTGAGCCGTACAGACGAGGCCAACCCCGATGAGGAAGCAAGGCGCCCTCAGGTGGATGGATGGGCAAGGGTGGAGGAAATATGATGGTTGGGGGATGACCACACGGGGAGGAGCTGAGCGGTGAATGAGGTGTGGTCTGTGCGATGGACCCTATCGTTCCCCGGTGGTTTACTCACCAGGTCCACACGGGCACAGGACAGTGTGCCCGGAGGACAGACGGAGTGGCCGGGGTTTCTAATGTTGACTGGACCTTGTTCGGGGCCTGCCAGAGAATTACGCGCGCGGCTGCAGCCAAATTTACCCAAACGAAACAGGTCCAATCAGCCTGTCCCTCTCGCTCTACCCTGGCGCGCAGTGGGAGCTGGCCTGTCCCCCACTCCGCCGAGTCAGGTGGGCGCCCCTCACTTCTTGCTGGCCTGCTCCAAACCCTCCCAGCGTGAGCCTCCCGCCTCCGTTCACGTTCCGCAGTCTGAAATGAGACCTTTCCAAATGGCAAATCCGCTCGTGACATTTTATTGCCTAAATGTTTCCAGTCGTGTGCAGAGTAGAATTTGGACCCTGGGCAAACACGATCCTCGGTGATGTGTGCCTTCCCGCTCCGTGCCTCCTCCGCACCCGGCCGGGGCCTCCTGAGTTCCTTCCAGCCCCTCGGGGAACCTTCCGGTACATCCCGCCTTTGTTACAGCACAGCGAAGGCCAGTCCTCCCTCCGCTCGAACCCGGCCCCTCCTCGTCTAACCTCTTCTGACGAGGCCCGCACTGATCTCGGCGGTCACCTGGGGACACCCTGGTGTCTCAATAAGACCTTGTCTAAACCAGATGCTTAATAAATGTCTGGAGATTAAATGAGACAAAAAATAAAATAAATAAGTGACCAGTCAGGGATCTGATGATAATCTCTCTCTCTCTCTCTCTCTCTCTCTCTCTCTTTTGGTTAATCCTCACCTGAGGATATATTTTCCATTGATTTTTAAAGAGAGTGAAAAGGAGGGAGGGAGAGGATGAGAGAGAGAGAGAGAGAAACATCGATGTGAAAGAGACACATTGATTGGTTGCCGCCCACAGGACCCCAACCGGGGCCGGGGATCAAACCTGCAACCCAGGTACATGCCCTTGGCCGGGAATCGAGCCCTCGACTCTTCAGTCCGTGGGCCAACGCTCTAACCACTGAGGCAGATCGACCAGGGCTGATCATCCCGACTTTCTTCAAGTTCACCCTTCTGGGAGGGGAGGGTTGTTCGCCTGACCCAGGGACAGATTCCTCGCAGCGGGTTAATGTGGAGTGTGGGACGTTCGGTGTCTCCATCCACTGGGTAGGCTGTCGGTGGTTCTGTGGTTGGTTCCCTGACTGGCCGCCTGCATTTCACCACATTGATGGTGTCTCCTTGTCATTCTGCTCAGGATGGGCTTGGAGAAATCATCAATTACTTCGTAGGTTTCAGTCTGGCATCCTTTATTTTATTTTATTTTTCCTTTTTATGGAATATATTGGGTGACACTGGTTAATAAAATTATGCAGGTTTCAGGTGCACGGTTCTGCAACACGTCCTCTGTGCCCTGGATTGTGTGCGCACCACCCCGTCAGGTCTCCTCCCTCACATTTCTGCCCCAGACGCCCCCACCCCCAGCATTCTTGCTCCTGTCTGAGATGTGGCCCAAAGGGGGCGCTTGTCCTGCTGGGTCAGCACAAGGGCAGCCTCTCCTGGCCCGCTTGCCCCTGTCCCTTGGTGGGCTCTTTCTCCCCCCATGTGGACCCCTGGTTGGTGGGGACAGGGGCGTGTTTCATGAGTGGGCGTGTTGAGCGGGGCGGTTACTCGGTTACTCGGTCGGAGCAGAGGCTGCTGAAGGAGCTTCCCGGACACACACGATGGGCCAAGAATCCCGAGCGTTCCTCAGAGGGAGGGACGTGCTGCGGGGTGACAGGGCCCAGGCCCGGGGTAGGTGCAGTGTCTCTGTTGCTCTCACAGAGCCTGGAGCGGTGGCCCGCACACGTCACCGCTGCGCCATTTCACGGACGTTTCACAAGATAATGACTCCCTGGCGAAGAGCTGTGTCCGCCCGGGTTTTCTGTTTCATTCTCCTCGGTCTCTTCTAAAGCTGCTGGGCACAGTAAGTGACAGAAAGAGTTAATGTCATCGCAGAGATCTTGTGTCTTGTTCTCTCAGGAGGGTGATTGTCCGCATTTGGCTGTGTTTGTGTCCCCACCAAGTGGTCATCTCTGCGGCTTCTGGTGAGGGCTGGGGATGCCCCGACTTCCCATCCGTGCCCACAGAGGGGACAGTCGTTTTGCTGCTGCTCCAACAGGCTGGGCCGTGCGTGTGAAGGACGTTCCGTTCGTTCCGACTTTCAGCAAGGAAGACTCGGCAAGGACACACAGAGGCACGGAGCCTTGGAAGCTGGCCGATGAGTTGAGATGCTCGCTCCTCGTGGGTGTCCTCTGATTTCCCGAATGTCAGAAGTGTTTTCTTTTCCGTTGTCGGTCCTCGTTCTTCCTTCTTCATTGCCTCCTTTGAAAAGTGGTCGCCTGTGGTGGGGGACGCGGTGGTTCCCGGGTGCCTTAGGCTGTGGGCCCTCTGTTCCAGTGACACCCAACCCTCGTCACGGAGACACGGCGGAGGTGCCCTGGCTGCAGGCTGACATGGGGGTGGGCGGGGATCCCCAAGGTCTAGGGAAGGCCCCCAACCCCATCATCTTGGCGGCACGCAGGAGGGTCCCTCTAGACGGCGTGGGAACATGTGTCTTTGGCTTCTGCACATTCCACCCCCACAGCCTCTCTGGTCTCCTTCCGTGTTCCCAGGGCAGCTGGGAACCTGCTTCCCAGGTCATCTTCCTCTCGCAGTCACACGTGCACTGTGACCCCACTAGCCCAGAAGGCTCCGTGACAGCTCTGTGCGCCGTGATCTGTCTCCAAGCCGTTGCTGATCATGAGGTCTGGAAATGAGTGATCCGGTTGTGATGTCCCTGGGGCCTCCTGTAGACAGAGGCTCTGCATGTCAGCCCGGGTGACACTCTCAGACACACCTACTGTGCTGTCGTTTTCTGTGTACTGAGTGCTGGGGATACAAGGAGTAAGACATGTCCCTAAGTGACCTCCGTCTAGCCACCAGAAGCCCCATTCACTGGGTCCCCGGTCTGCGCCCGCTGGTCCCCGTAGCTCATCCCACGGTTTCTGCACGCCGTCTGCTGTTGCGCCCAGTTAACGCTGGAACCAGCCAGCAAGGGAACAGGCCTGGGATTTGCAAGGAAGAAGTTATTCTGCCCTCGGAGCCCATTCCTTGAACTGAGAGACAGCATTTCACATCGCCAAGGCCCTGCCTGCCCTGGAGAAACCCACCATGCGGCCAGGAAGCCAGGCAGGCCAGGGACAGTGATGCTGTATTGTGAATTCGCACAAGCTGGGATATAAAGAGGGTGATGTCCCAGAGCAGAAAGGGATCAAGTCTTTGGTGAGGTAAGGGGCCACTTGAACTGGGTGTTGAAGGATGAATAGGAGCTCGCCAGATGGACAGGGCTAGAGATGGAGCTGGTGCCAGTGCTTTGGCGGGAGGCGTGGTTTCTTTGACGCCCCTTTGGCCATGCCCTGGCTGTGACAATGCCGTCCAGGAGAAGATACTCAGTGCCTTTGACTGCCACAGTTTCCATGTGTCACCAATTTTAAGCGGCACCTTTGGGTGTCATTAACACTCGTCCCCATCACCGACATCCTTCTCTGGGAGTTATCGCCACGGACTTGCTTATTCCTTTATTCGGAGTTGAAACCGAACCATGAGAACTTACGGGTTTGGGGACATGTTCCGTAGGACATGTTCTCCTTTGTGGGTCTGAAGACTCGTCCTGTCCCTGATCCTGTCGTTAAACAAACAACCATCCCTGGGCCAGAGACAGGGAAGTGCGCAGAGGCCCGGGAAACCGGGGAGGGGGACACCCATGCCCGGAGGGTGCGCCAGGGGTTCCTTCACGGCTGTCCCATGGAAGACAATGTGACAGCAGTGTCCGAGTCCCCCACGTGCCTGCTGTCACACGGACAACCTGGGAGTTGGCTCCACAGCCAGCACCGAGCAAGGGCCGGTGAACAGCCCCAGAAATGTCAACAGCAGCCACTGGGACCACAAACACCGTGGCCCCTGTCCGGCCGCTGCTGCCAAGGTCATCCTGGCGGCATGAGGCACCCAAGAAAGAAGCAGGTGCCCGGCCAGCTGGTGTGGCCGCCCTGCCCGGGTACCGGGGTGCCCTCGCTGCGTGCCGCACTTCAGATGGGTCAGGCAGCCACAGAGGCAGAGCCTCACAGGTGGCATGGGGCTGCTTTGGGTTGAAAAGTGGACATTTCACAGTAAGCTCATCAGGCTGGCACACCGTAAGTGACGCGTGGGCCCCTCTCACCGGTGGACCGAGGCTGCCATCTACACGCCGGGCGCCCGCCTGGACGTGAGTGGGTGTGAAAGTCCTTCGCATCCTAGCGATGTCCAGAACCGTGATGATCAGCCCTGGAGATGGGATTGTGCGGCCGGAAGCTGAGCGAGCGACGCCTGACTTGGAGAGGGCAGCTCCCCGGCGGAGAGCCAGTGGGACCCCACGTGGACGCGCGCCCGGCCCCTCCTCCAACCCGCTGTCCCTGGCAGTGTTGTCTCTCCGTCCCCATTCCTCATCTGTCAGGAAATAATTAAAACCGCTCTTGCCCAGGGCTGCGGTGTCAGGTACGATGGTACCACTGGTGAGGGTGCCGAGGGCCCTCTGCACTGCACGCTCGCCTTCTCCACCCTGCGTCCGGCACCCAGGTGGCCGAGGTGGACCCCACAGCACATGGTCCCCAAGGGTACAAACCACCTCCCTCCCTGCCTTCTTCCTTCCCTCTTTTTCTTCCATACCCCCTCCCTCCCTCCTCTCCTCCCTCTTTCCCTCCCACCATCAGAAAGCATTAGATTGTGTTTGACAGGTAGCTTTTGTTTGTATTTTTGCAAAACACAGATTTTGCATGAATTATTTGTTATTCGTGGAAAGGCTGGCGTTTGTGTATATATGCATATGTGTTTTGTGTACATATGTTTGTGTAAATATACATTTGCGTATACATGTGCCCACGTGTCAGTGTTTGGCTTGCTTATTTTTCGCCCCGAGCGCTGTGTTCACGACCCATCCGTGTGGCTCTGCACACAGGGTCTTGCTTCTCATCATCCCCAGGATGGCGTGGGGTGCAGCCAGGCTGTCTCCACAGCCCCGCCCCCAGGGTGGACCCCAGCATGCCCCAGCCCCTCCCCCACCCTCCCCCCTCCCCCTTGCACCTCCTCAGGCAGGGCCAAAGGGCGCTGAGCCGGTACAGGTTGTAGCTGTCCTGCTTACGTGCACAGTAGTTTCTCCACAGACACAGAGCCACAGGCTTCCAGGGCCAAGGGACAGGCTCAGGCCACGCCTCCTGTGGTCTAGGTCCCCAGGGGAGGAATTGCCAGTACCTTGCCTTGTAAAAGTTTGTAATCAGCAAAAGAAGGGAAATATGAAAATCATTCAGGTGCGATTTGTCACGGAACCCCTTGGAAGACACCCCATTTTTCATTTAACCAAACAAACAGGGTGTCCCCCAAAACTGTATACACACAACCGCAGATTCTATTACGGTTTGAAAATGACCTGTATTTTAATAAACACTGCCTGTAGACTTATTCAAAGTCTGTGAACATTTTGGGGGACACCCTGTACTTTTGAGCACTAAGCCGTAGAGGGCGGGTTTGGCAAATCGTGAGAATGCCCCATCATCCCCCAAACCCTTCGGCGACCCCGGCTCCCGGGGCGCTAGCCCGAGGCTGGAACCATCGCGGCCCCCAGCGAGGTGCGCACATTGGGTGTGTGGTGCTGGCTCAGCTCCCGCGAAGTCCCCCGTCCGAGCAGTGACATGAACCTGACAGAGCGGGGCAGGGGACCCGTGGTAAGGGGCACAGATGCTGCCGTCCCCGCGCCGTGTCTGTAGTCCACTGAACGTAAGCAGCCAGGTTGTGTTTCCTCCCGAGCACCTTTGCTGGGTGGGGGCGGTGGTCCGCCTGTGGCTGGGGACTCTCCTCTGTTGACGTGGCTTTGGGGTGATCTCCTGACTTGCTCCGACGTGTAGCAGAGCCGCTCGGGACCAGGCCCCGCGCTCTTCCTGCGAAACCCAGACAGGATGCGTTCCTACTCTGCAGGCCCCGGGGCTGTTGTCCCAAGAGTCTGTTCCGCCCTGTGAGCGCAGAAGCAGCCCTTACACGGGACGCCAGTGAAGGGCGCAGCTGTGCCCCAATAAAACTTTATTGAAAAGACAGGAGGTGGCCAGGTGCTGGCCCAGGGGAAGAGTCTGTGGTCCTGCCGGACAGGTCGCTCCTCTGCTGCATCGAGAAATCAGCACAAATGGGTCGAGTAAGAGAGGTCAGCGACTGCTCCTTCCAAATTCAATCGGCACGAATGTTGGGGGACAGCCTGAACGCGACGGTCAGAGCAGGACTCGGCCGTGTTTGATTGAGCTCAGCCTGGCTGTGGGTGCCAGAAAACCAGAAATAACGGACTTCTGTCAGGGGTTTGCGTCTCTTTTCTGTGTATGACATCATGGCTGCGGCGGCAACCCGTCACACAATCCTCAGGTGTCTGGGCTCCTTCGGTGTTGCCCACGAATGGCCTTGGTCTCGTGCTTCAAGACTGCAGCAAGCAATCCCGGGAGAAAGGTGGGGAAGGGAGGGAGGAGAAGGACAGGAAATTGAGACTATTCACCCACAGGTCCTGCTACCCGTCGCTTCTACATCCAGCCTGTCATAGTCAATTTCATGTGTCACCTCGGCTGGGTACCCAGTTTTTGGTCAAACTAGATGTTGCTAGGAAGTTGTGTGTGTGTGTGTGTGTGTGTGTGTGTGTGTGTGTGTGTGTGTGATTAACATTTCAATCAGCAGACTTTGACTAAAGCAGATTATCCCCAAAATGTGGGTGGGCCTCATCTAATCAGTGGAAGGTTATAGGAGAAAAGAAATAGACTTCTACCTAGAAAGAGGGAATTCTGCCTCCAGATGGTCTTTGGACGTGACCTGCAGCAGCCACTGTCCCCTGGGTCTCCAGCCTATCGTCCTACCCTGCAAATCCTGGCAAGCCCACAATCGAGAGAGTCAACTCGTTACTCTCTCTCCTTTCTTCTCTCTCTCCATTTTTTTCTCCAGAAACTCTTACCATTCTGCCCATATTCTTTGTTTGTTTTTAGGGAATTGTCAGTGAGAAGTCGCTTTTCTTGCAGATGGGTAATGCTGAAAAATTCAAGATGTTCACGATCCTGCTCCAAAGACATTCTGACGTGTACCTCGTGGGCACGAGGCAGCCAGCGTGCCTGCTTCTTGTAGGTGGTTTTGTTGTGTGCACGTAGTAGGTGCTCAGTAAAGACTTGCTGATGGTGCCCGGCCCGTGTGGCTCAGTGGGTTGAGTGACGTCCCATGGACTGAGAGGTCCCAGTTCGATTCCTGGTCAGGGCACATGCCCTGGTTGTGGGCTCGATCCCCTGTAGGGGGCGTGCAGGAGGCAGCCAATCCATGTTTCTCTCTCACATCGATGTTTCTCTCTCTCTCTCCCTTCCTCTCTCTCCTAAATTAAAAAAATAAATTTAAAAACAAGACTTGGTGATGGAGTGATTCTTGCAGGGAAGCCGCCTTAGCGGACAGGTGCTCAGAGGAGTGGAGACCGGAGGAGGGAGCAGCAGCCTCGAGCTGCAGGGGGTCCGGGCCCGAGTGTCTGCAAACAAACCTCAGGAGCTGAGCCTGTGCAGCCGCCCTGGTCGGACACCTGGCGGGGAGAGACAGGGTCCGGGCTCACAGCGGGCTCCCATGAGCACGCCTCTCTCCGGGAGCGCCTGCACAGGACTGCTGTGCCTCAGGCCCCTTCAGTGGGGTCTGCAGGGCTCAGAGATTCTCAGTGACACTGGGCAGCAGCGCCAGTGATGATGGGAGGTGAATAACACGGCAAGACAAGCAGCTGGCAGCGTCCTCGTTGGCAGACCAGCCTGCCCCGTGCTCCGCCAGGCGCCAGCGGCCTGTGCCCCTGGTAGGCACAGTGAGGAGCTGGCCTGGCCGAGACCCGGCCTCCAGCACCGTCCTTGCTCAGGGCTGTGGCTGTCCCGGACAGGCTCAGCTGTGGGGTGAAGGTCGTCCACTGGCAGCCGCCTCTGTCTCGGGCCCGGGGCACAAGCAGCACTCACCTGGGAAAGGCTGAGACGTTAGGAAGCACCTGAGCTCCTTCCCATGGGCTCCTTCCTGGACACCAAGGGAAGGACTCACCACCGCAAGGCCTTAGCCAGAGCCTCGAGCGGCCTGTCCCTGAGCCGAAGCCAGGTCATCGGGGGCGTGCTTCTGCCCAGGCTCTTGGCAGGTGTCCGAGGAGACACAGGAAGAGTGTGCGTGTGTGTGTGTGTGTGTGTGTGTGTGTGTGTGCAGCAAAGGTTTTGATTAGCAGAACTGGATCTCACTGCCACCTGTACCTTTGCTTCTACTGTGTGACCTTGAAGAGTTTCCTGTTCATTTCAAGCTCAGTGTCGCGTAAGTGAAATGGGGCTGATACTCGGTGTGATGGGCTGACTTGTGTCCTTCCCCTGAGTGTACCTGTTTAAGTCCTAACCCTGGCACCTCAGAACACGGCTGTGTTTGGAGAGAGGGCCTTTCAAGAGGTGATAAATAATACACATTTCTCCCAGGAGGACATACGGATGCCAACAGACAAAGGAAAAGATGCTGAACATCACTAATATCGGGGAAATGCGAATTAAAACCACAATGGGATGTCACCTCACACCTGTCAGAATGGCTGCCACCAATAAATCAACAAACAAGTGCTGGCGAGGATGCGGAGAAAAGGGACCCCTCGTGCACTTGGTGGGAATGCAGACGGGTGCAGGCGCTGTGGGAAGCAGCGTGGAGAGTCCTCCGAAAATGTAAAATGGAACTGCCTTATGACCCAGTGACCCCGCCTCTGGGTATTTATCCAAAGAAAACGTAAACACTAACTTGAAAAGGTATCTGCACACCTGTGTTCACTGCAACAGTATTTACAGTGCCCAAGACATGGAAGCAACCCCTCGATGAATGATCGGCTAAAGAAGATTGGTACTTACACACAATGGAATATTACTTGGCCATGAAAAGGATCAAGCCGTGGCATTTGTGACAACACGGATAGTCCTAGAGGGCATGAGGCTAAGTGAAATAAGTCAATTACATGTGGAATCTAAAAACAAACAAACGAAAAAGCAAAACAGATCAATAAAAAAGCCAGACCCGCGGGTGTAGAGAGCAAGCTGGTGGTTGCCAAAGCAGAGAGGGTGGTGATGGGTAAAAATAGATTCATTTAAATAAAGAAGGAGGGTCTGCCAAAAATAAGAAAAGTAAAGTAACAGAGTGGGTTTGAACAGGAGACTGTTTGCTGAGGAACATGTGTCGTATCTGGCAATCCTGTGCCCTTCTGTTTTCTTTCAACGTGGTCCATGACGGGTTAAATAAAAAATAGGTGGCATAAAGAGATGATTAAGGTAAATGAGGTCATAGGGGTGGGCCCTGATCCAGTCTGACGGGGGCCCTTCTAAGAAGAGGCGATGAGGTCTCAGACACGCACACAGGGGCACAGGCGAGCACGCAGGGGGGGCACTGCCATGGAGAAAGGCCTCGGGAGGACCCTTGATCCCAGACTCTAGTCCCTGGAACTGTGAGAAAGGAAACTTCTTTTGTGGAACTCCCCAAGTCTGTGCTACTTTGTTGTGGCAGACAGCAAACTACTGGAACCTGTGCCTAAGAGATGTTTCAGGATTAACTAGATACAATGTATACCATGCTCAGTATGTTCCTGGCACAGAGACCTGCTTGCTGTTTCCAACCATCTCCTCTCGGGGCATTTCAGGGCGGTAGGGTGGTCCGGGGGGCATGGACTCCCGGCGTTCAGGTTCTGGTTGGCTACTTCCGGGCTGGGTAACTATGGGTTTGCTATGTCAGTTCTCCAAATATCAACCTCCTTTTGCAGGTTTTGGGGGGGGGGGCTAGCAGAGTCCACCTCGCAGAGCTGCTGGGCACTGGTGGCCCTTGTCATGCCATCGCTGTGGGGGCAGAAAGCAGCAACTGGTCTCCCGTAGCTCAGTGTGTCTCAGGGCAGTTGATCCCCACTGAGGAAGGGGCGGGAAAGGGGAGCAGGGGTACTTTCCCCCACACCCCTGCCGCCGCTGGACTCGCCCTCAGTTCTTCTCTGAGCCACATTCCCGCAATCCGTAACTACTGAAAACCACGCTATTTCCAAGTGCTGTTTTCCAGAAATTTACCCATACTTTAAAAAAAAATTTTTTTAATATGTTTTTATGGATTTATTTTAGAGAGAGAGCTCACAACCCAGGCATGTGCCCTGACCGGGAATCAAACTGGGACCTCTCAGCCCATGGGGCGATGCCTAACCCACGGAGCCTCAGCGGCCGGGCACCCATACCTTTTCACCTTTTCACTGCCTGCACCGTGTGGGGCACCGCGTCCTGCGTTTGCAGTGGTTGACCTCGCCTCTGCCTGACGCTGGCTGGAGAACACGGGAGGGTTGGGTTCCCATGGCTCCCAGGAGGGGGGCTCTCTGCATCCACGGTCCTTTCCCTGGGAAGGTGGACCTGAGCAGTGTCTCCCGTCTGGAGGGGAACTGATTCATTTTAACCTACGGATAAAAGGCAGCCATCCTCTCTCCCCGAGCTGCCCTCCTGACGGAGTTAAGTGTACACGCAGCACTGTTCAGAGAGGCGGCTCTTGCAGCCCTGGGCCTGCAGGGTGGGCATGTGCATGGTGGGAATGGGATGCCCACTGAGTATCTCCCCCTTTCCTCGCCCTGCCCCCACCCAGCCCCTGGCAGCCACCAGCTGTCTGCTTCTAGGATTTTCTCACTGAGACTCCTCTAGAGCTGGGGTCCTGCAGAATGTGTCCCCTGTGACTGGCTTACCTCACCCTGAGTGACATCCTGCAGGTCCACCCGTGTCATCACGTTTCGCAGGAAGTCCCGCCCTCCCTCTTTGAATAACTGCAGATGTCAAGTAGGCAGAAAAGTTGGCCTTGGGACTTGGTGCCAGATGGTCCCCGGGAAAGGTCTGAGTGGCACGACCCGCCTGTCCCTGGGCCAGGTTGGCTCCCTGGTTCCCACCAATGGCTCTTGAAGGGCGGAGGTGATGACTGAGGGTGCGGGGGCTTCGGGGTGCCGGCCAGGCAAGTGCCCATGACTGGAAGATCCGATGCCCGCAGGAGACTCCTGGGAAGCATCGGGAAGAAGCTGGCAGACGTGTGCACACTCGCTTATGTCCACACAGTGCAGACGTAAAATCACACGTCAGGTCTTCACTGAGAAGTAAACTGGAGGTGTCCAAAGGGAGGGGTTTCCCGGTCCCCACTGCACACACCTGAGCCCCCGGGGCCCCGCCAGCTGGGCTGGGACCCGGGCCCCTGGCCCTGCCCCACTGTGGGATGTCAGAGCTGGGCGGGGCTGTGGCCTCTGTGGGTGAGCAGCGGACCCTTCGGGGATTTTATAGACGGCGGCTTAAGGTCTGACTCATCTCAGGGGTTTTCACTGAAGAGGAAACTAGGGGACAGACCGCTTCTGAGACGCTCAGAATGGGACTGAACTGGTGAAGTATATTTTGCAGCAGAGACTCTGACCTCACCTGTCACTAAGGTTTTCCCGAGGCCACTGAGGTCCCAGTGTGCGAGGGGACTGTGGCCGGGCCCCCTTTCTGAGTCTTTGATGCTGGAAACTCCATGGCAGGGTTGCCTGGGCACCTCAGTGGCTGCGCTTTCCACTTCGGAGCCTGTGGCTGTCTGAGGATCCTGGCTGGGCCTGGCCGCTCCCTTCGCAGCTCTGCCCCCCTTCGCAGCTCTGCCCCGCACAGGCTCTGCAGAGAGGAGCCGGGGTTCCACAGGGACGCTCACGGTTCCGGGTGCCCAGCGCACTTCTCTGCAGCACAGCCTTCCTGGGGGGGGGGGCAGCACAGCACAGCCTTCCTGGGTGTGGGGGGGGGGGCAGCACAGCACAGCCTTCCTGGGTGTGTGGGGGGGCAGCACAGCACAGCCTTCCTGGGGGGGGGGCAGCACAGCACAGCCCTCCTGGGGGGGGGGCAGCACAGCACAGCCTTCCTGGGGGGGAGGGGCAGCACAGCACAGCCTTCCTGGGGGGGAGGGGTGCTCGTTTCTGTGCTCTTGGCCGGACCATGCATCTCCCAGCTGCACCAAGGAAATACCTGGACCAGAATGTAGTTCAGGCCCTGGTGGGGGGTCACCAGGCAACTCTGCTACTCTTGGGACTCGTCTGTCACCCTAGAGGACGCAATGCCCTGGATTCTGCCAGTGTTTTGTAGCATGCGGGGTTAGGGGCTTGGGGAGGAGCTGAATGAGAGGAGTCTTCCTTAAACATCTTTGAAATGGAAACGATCCACTTTGCCTGGTCTCTGCAGGGAGCTAGGGAGTCTTACAGAGGAGAAAGCCACCCACGTGGAAGGACTTTCTTCCTGAGGCCGTTGTGCAGCTGTTCAGCTGCGGTGGGGTGGCTTGCTCCCCTGGCCAGCAGATGCCCCACCTGAAGCCCTTTGGGGGAGGCAGGGGTCAAGGCGAGGGAGCTGGAGGAGCAGTAACAGAAGGGGTTCCACCCGCGGGCCGGTGGCCAGCCCAGCTCCACTGAGAGCGCCCCCCAGTCCTCCGGAGAGGAGCAGCAGCCTTCAGGGGCAGGACCAGGCAGCCAGGACCTGGGCAGGGAGAGCAGCAGCACCTCCCCTCCCGCCCCTGCTTGCCCTTGGGCTGGGACTCAGCGGGCAGCCCTGGCCTTCCCACAGGCTCCCTCCGCGGGCTCTTTCCTTTTAACCCAGACACCCCTGAGGTCCCGGCTGACGTTCAAAGACAAACAGGAGAGTCTGAGTTAAAAGATGAAACGTAAGTTTTCTGAAATGTAAGGAAAATAAAGGCCAACATTCCCACCGCTAGCTTCCTGCACGACCCACCGGGCACACAGAAAAGATGTCATTTTTTGGTGCCCACAGACCACCTCCCTCCTCAGAGGCGCCCGCACCTGGCAGAAGGGAAAAACAAGGAACGCCCGTCCCGGGGCTCCTTGTGCCCCCGCCCAGGTGCGACCTGCCGGCCCGCTCAGCGGGCGGTGCTGCGGGGCGCGGGTTCGGGCCCCGGGCGCACCCGCCGGCGTTCCTGGTCTGAGTCCCTCCGCGGTTCCAAGGACCTCCTCCCAGCCCCCGTCCCCCCTCTGCAGCCTCCTTTACCACGGCGCGCCCCTTCTCCCCGACTCTCCCTCTTGCTCCACCACCCCGCTCCCCTGTCCCCGGCGCCCTCCTCCCGGTGTCCCCTCCCCCGGCGCCCCCTCTCCAGCCTGCTTTCCCACGGCGCGCCCCCGGCTCGCAGGCGCCCCCTCCCCAGCCCCGCCGAGCCGCAGCCGAGCATGCGCTGTGCGCCGGGAGGCGGGCGGGAGCGGCGCGCACACTCGGGCCCCTTCGTGCACCGCGCCGCCAGTTGCCGGTTGCTAAGCAGTTATCATTGTTTCTGTGGCGATTGCGGAGGCTGTTGCTAATTGGAGAAGCCCCGCTAAGCCGCAGCATCTTCTCTCTTCGGATCCGCTCCCCGCTCTTGGCTCCGAAAGGGGGAACTAGGCTGGTCCGCCCACCCTTCCTCCCCCACCCTCCCCAGAATAGCCGTGTGCTTTCGGAAGTATGGACTGAACCCCAGTCCTCGCCGCCGATCGCGCTCGGGTGGCTCCGAAGTCGCCGTCAGATCGCACCTGCCGAGCCGGCGAGCGCCCGGGACCCGAGATCATGACCACGGCCAAGGAGCCCAGCGCTTCGGCGAAATCCGCGCAGCAGCAGGAGCAGGTAACGCCGGGACGTGCCCGTGTGCGTGTGCGCGCGTGTGCCCGTGCCACGGAGCAAAGGGGCTTCGTGTTTGCGGTGGCTGTAGCCACCTGAGCCTCGGCGCCAGGTGAGACAGCCTGAGGGCGTGTTGCGGGTCGTCGTCCCCCCGCCCCCACTTCTATTTTTAAAAGATCCTCTGAGCCCCGGAGCGTCTGCTGAGGGCAACTTGATGCGAAGCGCCTTGGGACAAAGGCCTCTCCCAAGGGCTGCCTCCTTAGCTCGCGTCCGCTGTGCAGGTTTCCAGACACTTATAATTGGGGGGGGGGCGTTGGAGAGGTGGGTAACCCCCCTCAAAGTTCAGCTTATTCCGCTCCTCCAGGACTTCGCTTTGCTTCTAACCTAAGTTAAAAGAAGACATGTTTAAAGGACTTTGCCTGGGATAACTGTATCCCTGTCCTCCCTTTTTCCTTAAGGATTGCTGGAGGAATTCACCCGTAGCTGCTGCTGTCCTGCGGTTCGGAAGTGCAGGCTTCCCCTCAGGAAAGCTGAAGGATGGGGGTCAGGGCCGTGGGGGAGCCCCAGCTCACAGGGAGCAGGTCTCCAAGGGCTGGCTGGGGGTGGCCAGGACTGCACTGGGGTCCCCCGGGGCTCACCCTGCCCCAGAGGCCCACCATGGGCAGCGGCTCGGGAGTCCATGGGAACCAGCAGTGGGTTTCACCACTCGCGTTCATGCCGTTTCCTTCCCAGAAGATCTGGAGGGTGCTTGTCCTTACATCACTTCTCGGGCAGGTCATGGAAACAGATCCGGGGGGACCCCAGTAGAAGCAAAAGTCAGTTCTCGGGCACCGTACATCATCAGCGTAGAGCGATGTCCCCCCTTGACTTCACGGCTCTGCTTGCTGGACGGGGGCCAAGAAAGGAGGCCCCTTCCAGGAAAGCACAGAGCCTTTGGGGGACATCGTGTGACAATCCCATCGTCAACTATTCAGAGACTGTGCGAAGGCGAGTTAGTGTCTGTATTTAGTATGAGCTGCGTTTTTTGGGGTCATTTTCTCCAAACCCATTTTCAATTAAAAAAAAAGAAAGAAAAGAAAAAGACCATCTTATTGCTATCTCCATCATCACCGTCAGCAAAAGAACTTCAATACAGTTTGATTTCTTCTGGGAAGAAGCTTTGGTACGTACAGGAACCTGCGTTCAGACGCTCAGTGGTGGAGCGGGGGTGCAGGGGGTGCTCCGAGCAGACGGAGAGCTCCCTCCCAACAGGCACTGCGAGCCCCCTCCCCCCGACATTGATTCAGTAAGGACATCTGCACCCTAGCCCAGCAGCACCCTGTGACTGAGGACCTCCCTCACTCGCTGTGACATGCACCTGCCCTGGGCTTCCAGGCTCCAGCGAGGACTCAGGTAACACTCCCGCCCATGGGCACAGGTAGGGCTAGGGAGAGAAGACATCCGTCCCTGGGGCGGCCTTCGAGGGCCGGTCTACGTTAGGTAACGCAGGTGGGCGGCACCGAGCACTTTGGCCCCGCTAACTCCACAATCCAGGAGAGTGGAGGTCACGGTGGGTTTGGGAGGGTGTGTACGCTCTTCCTTGACTCCCTACCTTTGGATCCTTGGAGATCGCCCGGCCCAAGCACCTGCGTCAATCGCGGAGACTTCGGCAGGTGTGACGTGCCTCCCGGGGGTGCTGTGGTGCAGTGACATCTCCTTGACCCAGGGAAATGCACGGAGCCCACCTGCAGAAGGGGCCCCATTGAGGGCCGACAGCAGAAACGGGGTAGGAGAAGTGACACGGGGTGGAGCACCGAGGTCTCAAACACATGCACCCTGGGACCTGTGTGCGGGTCCTGCCGTAGCTGACCGCAGAGGGGCAGACAATGCCGCGTTCGTGCAGACCGCCTCTTCGTCTCCGTTATCAGTGCTGCGTAAAAGACACGAAGCTAGTCTGTGTGCTTAGACGCCGAGCTGAGTGAGCTCGCCAGTGCTAGTGTCCCTGTGTCCCTGACGCTCTGGGGTGGCCCCTACCCGGCCGGTGGGCACTGACGGGGAGACCCGGACAGGGGAAAATGCTCTACTTTTTTTTTTTTTTTTTTTTTTTGGGAGAAAGACAGATTTGCTGGGTAGCGGTTTGGTGGGGTGTTTACGCTGGGGGTCGTTTCATTGGACTACCTCATAGCTGCCTCCCAGTCTCCATGCCTTACTTGTTCACAGAAGCCCCGTGCGGGGGCACCTGCCTCTCCTGTGCGAGGCATTTACCCGAGGATGTGGATGGAGCTTGGTTCTGATGTCCAGCATTCTTTAACAACTTACGGCTTTTTTCACTAGCATGCCATTTGGTTCTTCGCAGGCTAACGGGCACGGTGCCATTGCTGACCTGCCTTGGCAGTTGGGAGCCGGGCATGTGGGTGGTGGCTGGAAGGAACTTCTGTGTGCCGAGGATTATTGCACATTGATGAAAAAAATCTAGGGCCTGGCCAGCGTGGCTCAGGTGGTTGAGTGTCGGCCTGTGCACCAAGAGGTCATCCGTCCAATGCCCGAGTTTCGGGCTCAACCCCCAGTAGGGGGCGTGCAGGAGGCAGCTGATGGAGGTCTCTCTCTCCCTTCCTCTCTCTCTGAAATCAATAAAAACATTTTTTTTTTAATCTAGGAAAAGGTGTAAAACCCAATGATTTTACCTGTTAATTAGAGATTGCTGTTTTTTCCACTTTGTTTGCCAAAATATGTACTAAAAATAGATGAATGTGTGGGAAGAGTTTTTTTAAAGGACGCTGCATGAATACATTGGCGTAAACCAGAGGGAGAGCAGGCTTCTAGAAGACCCCTTGGTCTGTAAATGAAGGATTAACAGCCCAGAAATGCTGGGAAACAATAAATCTTCTAAGCTGAATGAATTGAGTTCATCCCTTGGCTCTGAAGCCAGTCAGACGGCAGGTCCCTTGGTGAAACCCGAGGCCACCTTGGCTCACACGAGTGTCCCCTCCTTCCTGCCCAGTCGAGCCCAGTAGGGGAAGTAGAAAAGGCTGACGCTCATTTGTTTTACATTTAGAGTATTCCCAAGAGCTTTCTGAATCCCTCCTCAGAGAACCAAACGAAGGGACTTTTCCCCTAACAACCAGTAAGCCCTGGCCAGGTGCTCAGAGTTGGAGTGTCGTCCCACGCAGCAAAAGGTTGACGGTTTCGTTCCAGGTCAAGGCACATACCTAGGTATCGGGTTCGATCCCCGGTCTGGGTGCCTACGGGAGGCACCTGATCAATCTCTCTCTCTCCCTCCCTGTCTGTACAATCAATAAACCTATCCTCAGGTGAGGGTTAAAATCTGCCGTCCTCATTTCCGTGACGTGGTATTGGAAAGCAGTGGTCAGTGATGCTGGGGAGAAAAGTGACGTCGTGAAGATGGGTCCTCCAGGCTCCCAATGAGTCGTGATGCATTTTGCTCAGTGTTGAGCAGGGGTCTGTGTCTACTCGCCACTTCTGTTTGGGGGGTGGGGGGGACACACAGTCAGGGGCTGCATACATCACAAAATCGAAGAGTTGGAAAGACCTCACAGGTGCCCCCTGTGACCTGGTCCACCCTCTTGGGCTCAGGAATCTCACGAATAAACGAGACTGTGCCTTTCCTTAAAAGATCTTCAGCCCGGCCGGTGTGGCTCAGTGGTTGAGCATTGACCCATGAGCAAGAGGTCCCAGTTCGATTCCCGGTCAGGGCACATGCCCAGGTTGTGGGCCCGATCCCCAGTGGGGCACATGCAGAAGGTGGCCAGTCGATGTTCTCTCTCATCGATGTTTCTGTCTCTCCTTCTCCCTTCCCCTCTCTCTCAAATCAATAAAAAAATAAAAAGAAAAAAATTAAAAAAATAAAAATAAAAAGATCTTCGGAAAGCCTCTGAAGATTGGAGACAGCCTGTGTTTTATGGCAACGTGGCTCCTTCTCTCCGTGTCACACGGGGTCACCCCGGGAACTTCCATAGGCCTGAGAACCCGCCGGTCTAATTTGTGTGTAAACATTACGTTTCGTTGGTTCATCTGTTTTCGAGCGGCGCTGCCCTCACAGATGGCCCCGACATGTCTACTGTCCTATTACATCACAGCCCCAGACCTGGTGCTGCCTGAGGGTGACACTGCTCCTCTGACCCACGGTGACACCACCACCAGTTGGCGCGGTGAGCGCAGTGTTGCCAACAGCACGCTCCGTAAAGCGCCTTCAACTGCATGGAGCCTGGGAGTCTGAGCCGACCTCCCCACGGGCACCGAGGTCAGAGCCGGGGCGGACCTCCCCTTGGGCACCGAGGTCAGAGCCGGGCCGGACCTCCCCGAGGGCACCGAGGTCAGAGCCGGGCCGGGCCTCCCCGCGGGCACCTCGGTGCCCAGGGCGGGCCTCCTGACTGCACTCCGTGACCTCAGGTACTCAACAGAGGAGCCCGCTGGAACCATCCTAAGAGTTGAATTCCGTTTGTAACTGTGATGAAGAGTGAAAGCAAACGGGCCTCCTCGGTGTAGATAAATGCGGCGTTACATACAAACAGAAAGTGGGAGGAAACCCAGGAGGACGAGGGTCGCTGCTAGGACTGTTTCATGGGTCTCCCGAAGGCGAGGTGGTCTCCGTGGTTCCGGAAGTGCGCCTGGCGTCAGTAGGTGTGCTGGGAACCCGTCCTTCCTGCCGTGATCTGGGTTGTCTCGATGGAGAGGACCCGGGAGGGTCTGGGTGACCACGAGGGCGGCAGGTTGGGAAGACTGGGCAGACACAGCGAGGCCTCGCGCACCTCGGAACAGGCTGAGGGGAGCCCTGGGCTGCAGAGGGGGTTGGTGTGTGAGGCTTTGAGGGGGGACTCGAGTCGTGGGTGCCCTGCAGAGGGCGCGTGCAGAACAAGAAAGAAATCCCTGCCTGGGGGCCCCAGGTGGGTCCTAGAGCCAAGGGGTAGGGGGCAGCAGGGGGAGGAAAGGAGAGGGAACAGGGTGGCCGGGTGGTGCTTTTTTTTTTAATCCTCACCAGAGGATATTTTTCTATTTGTCTTCAGATAGAGTGTGAAGGGGGGAGAGAGAGAGAGAGAGAGAGAGAGAGAGAGAGAGAGAGAGGGAGAGAGAGAGAAACATCGATGTGAAAGAGACACACCAATTGGTTGCCTCCCGCACGACCCTCACCAGGGCCCGGGACCAAACCGCAAGGTGCGTGACCTTGACCGGAATCGAACCCGAGACTCTTTGGTCTGTGGGCTGACGCTCTAACCTCTGAGCCAAACTGGCCAGGGCAGGGGTGGTGCTCTTCTTACAGGAGGGGCATTACTGTCACCAGCAGAGCCAGCGACCTGGCGACCAAGCAGTCTACCTGGAAGCCATCACCTGTCACAGTCTGGCGTCTGCAGGTAATCAGCAGTCTTCTGAGATGCAGGTCACGTGACACCGTAAACGACTCACTAGGCGGGGGTCACCTCAGAGACAAATGAGAACCCCGACAACCCCCGCTGGGCTGTGCGCGGAGCCCAGATTCAGCACCCATGGAGAGTGGCTGACTTTTCTGTCTGAAAAACGCTTCTCTGCACCAGACAGGTGTCCCCGGCTGACACTCCACCAAATGCCTTTGGAAACCTGGAGCTGCCGCGGAGCGCGTAGCAAGACCTCGGGTCCCCTGAGGAGCCGGGCAGGCTCGCGGGGCTGGAGGTGCTTCCCGCTCACCTTGGCCAGCTCACCCCTGGCCGAGCGCCTGCAGAGGGTCAGGGTGCTCCTCAACTAGAGGACCGAGCAGTCACCACGCTGCCGCGTCGCCGGGAAGCGTAGCCTTCTTACCGTCCGTGCACGTGAGCCGTGCCTGCGTGTGGCCGTAACCGGTCTGGTTTTGCCCTCGACACCCTTCACCTTCTGTCCACGAGAAAGAGAGGGCAGGATGGGGCTGGCGATCAGGAATTCTGAAAACTGAGGAAAGGGGTATCATTTGAGAAAGAAGGGGATCTGTAGAAGCTTGGGGAGACCGAGCTGTAGGAAGATCAGACCAGGGGAGGTCTCGGATTCTTGTTTCGTACGTATCATTTGCAAAGCCCGCGTGAGCTACAGTGTTTCTGTTTCAGGGCTTAGGTTCGGTTACACTGTGTGTCACTCCAGGAGGGTGGTTCTCTCAGACCCTGAAGTGTTATCTTGCCCTGTGATATTTGGACTTTTGTTTTAGTCACAGAAACCTTTTCCCCCAAGGAAACAAGGCAAGTCGATGGGAAAGAGGTATAAGCACTCGCCTAGTGGGCCCCAGACGTGTCCGGAGCGCCTTACAAACCGGACGTTTAATTCACAACCTCCTTTTGCACAGCAGAAAATACGGCTCAGAGAGGTTGAATCAGCTACCAGAATCACACAGCCGACAGACGGCACATTCACAGCACGAATCAGCGTTTATTATTATGATTATTTTGCGATAAATCAGGCAATCCCAGGGGAGGCTAAGTAATAATGTACTCAGAAGATTAATACAAAAACTGGTATTAAATAGGAAATGCAAAGGAAATACATGAATTAAACATGACAGGTGCATTACAAAAAACACCCTTCTGTGGCGATGGGCTGGGAAAAGGCACGCACGCCAGGCCCGGCGAGGTTTCCTGTCGCTGTTTGTCTCACGATTTATGGACTGCCAGCCATTTCTGTCTTGTGTTCATTGCAGCATTCCCGGAGACATTAGGTTTTTCATAGAAACTTCACATTTGAGCAATCAGCTTTTTAATGACTTGCTTTGGAAACAAGAAAAATTAGGGTGTGACGAATGCTTTTCTCCCCGGCTTTTCAAAGTAAGCAACAATTAATAAATTCTGCATGCTTGGGGGGATGCAGCAGGTGATTTCCAGTCTCATTTACACATGAATAACCTCAGAGGTAGTCCTTACACAGCAGGTGTTGGCTGGGGGCGGGGGGAGATCCCGCATCACCTGTGTGCATCGGGGACTCGGCTCCCAGGAGGTCAGGTGTTGAAAATCCCGGAGACTTTATTTGTTCACAAGCTTCCTCTGAATCAGTAGTAGGTTGATCCTTATCCTCAGTTACAGATACCTATGGAGGCTCTGACAAACGCCAGGGACCGACTCACCAGAATAGTCACATAACCTGGGGATTCCATGAGGCTCACAGATGCCGTCTGTCTGTCTGTCTGTGGACCCGGGTTAAGTGTCTCTGTTTCCTTAGCATGGCTGCCCAGCCAGCTAGCACGGTCTCTGGATGCATTCGTTGAAATGTGCTCAGTGCTCAGCCCTTCCGGAAATAGGGACCAAGTAGCGGCGGCATCTGGGTGCTGTGCGTGGAGGCAGTGCAGGTGGGCTGGGGCTGAGTGGTCGGGACAATGGGTAGGACGCCCCCTCCGTGGTGGGTGAAGGGCCTGCGGGCCACGTGCGGGAAGAAAGTCTGAAGGATGTGCCTACGGACCTAGGAAGAAAGGACGTAGGCTGTGCTGTTTGAAGGACTGTTTCCGGAGCCGTGTGACATGATCAGAAGAAGAGATGGCATTTCGATCTTTATTGTCCAGGTTGCTCTAAAAGGCACACCAGGAATTTATGGGTGCAGGGCCGCAGACGGCATCTTCGCTGAGTGTCTGCATAGACTCTTCACGTCCTGGGCGACTTTCCACCCGTCTTCTCGTCCCAAGGACCCGTCCCGGGCAGGTGCGGGAACCGTCAGCCGGGGATGCTCAGCGGGGCTTTCCTGCAGAAGCAGCGAGTTTGACGGAGGGCCCTTCGACTTGAGCATCTCAAGACTTCACGATGGTCCCTGTTTTACCTTCCTCGACAGCAGCTATGAGCCACTGAAGGACACACACCGTGTCCGTTCCTTGAGTCTCTCCAACACCAAGCACGTGGCAATCCGTGTACAGAACGAATCCGTGAATGAACGTATTGTACCCTCTCCACACCTCCTCCAGGGATGGTGTGCAGAGACCAGGGGTGTGGGATTTTATTCATTGTTTCATTCACCAAATAGATCCAGTCTTCGGAGGCCTCGAGGAAAAGAAAACCCAGCCCCCTGAGTAACCCGCTCGCCTGCCACGCCCCTTTCCCAAAGTCCTGCCCACACCGAGTGGCCTGAGACCTGGTCTCCACCACACGGGCCTCAACTGCGTGCCGCCGGTACGGGCTGTGCCAGCATGCAGGGGACTCGTATCCATTCAATAAGTGCCAACTGGGTAGACAAACGAGATGACCGCCGATGAGACAGGAGCTGCTGAGGAGCGGCCGGGTGTGTTCTCCGCGCTGGGCTGACCGGCAGACGCGGAGAGGAGACGTGGGGTCCCCTCTGCACCGCCTGCCGGGCGGCCGGGGCTCAGTGCGCAGCTTGGGTGTGTCCTCTGCCGCTCAGGTGGGAGAAGTGATCTGGGGGAAGAAAGAAGGAAAATGGGTCGAGATGAACGGAACCGGAGATCCGGGACATCTGCTGGGCACGGACTGGCCGTCTTAGTGGAACACTGACTGGTGCAGAGGGGGCTTGCGGAGTGGCTAGCAGGGCAACACAGTCTCTCCTGAAGAAATAGATGAAAGGGAAACTGGGGCGCACGGAGCCAAGGCGGTGGGCGGAGGGCGAGGAGCCCAGCTCCGGGTTTGGGGGAGCGCTGGGTTACATTCCAGCCCGGGCACTTGGCAGCGAGGCAGCCGGACAACTGGGTGACCTCAGTCTGCACACCGAGTCGGTGCTCCAGGTGGGACAACTGCACCTGTGGTCGGCGTGGTGCTGTCAGGTGCAAAGACGTGGAGACAGGAGGATGTGGGGAGAGCTGGGCCAAGGTTCTCGCCGTCTCCGGGGCCCCCACCAGCCCGGCTGCTGGAGCGAGAACGACAGATCCGTGCAAAGTTTATTTCGAAGGAAGTGCGCGTGCTGCATTGAACAGTTTATTTCCCCTTAACTGCCGCCGTGCTGGGACTCGCACAGACAGCAGGCTGCACTGGAAGCAATTAGTCTGCAGTTTTTGACTCTATTAAATTCACTTAGGCGCGTGGCGGAACGGCTGTGCGAAGGTTCGAGCCTTGTCGGGGTCCGCGCGTCATCAGGAGTCTGTTCATTCGCGGCTCATCACCTCTCTGAGCTGGTTTCCACGCGCCCCTGCGACCCCGGGAGGCCCAGCCTCGCGTGCAAAGCGGCGGCAGCGTGTTAACTGTCGGAACCGGGAGGCGTGGCCAGGGTTTCAGGGGGCGGGACTGTGGCTCTGAAGAAGCGTGGTCTTTGTGCCACGTGGACGGACGATCGGAAGATGTTTTACGAGCTCTGGTCTGGGCCGTTGTACCTCCGTGGCAGTTTTTACGTTTGTGGATTGCCTCGTCGTTGCTGGAGTGAGGAAACTGTACCTAAAGAAATAGACAGTGATTGAGTCCGAGAGAAGCACTAAAGGAAATAAAGGTCATTGTGCCCCGAGACGCTGGCCTGTGCCTTCGCGGAGCTCGGGAGGCTCAGGAAAATGTTATCAATGTAACACTAAGAGAAGAAAATACCGAGCTTTTCACTTAGATCTTAATTTCATGAGCGAAACGCAAAGAACGTTTTAGCTCGGTAGTAGCTTCTGAGCTAATGTAATGTCTTGAATTTAAGGACTAGACGGAGAATGTAGAAAAACATCCCATTTTTTATTTTCAGAAAGTGGAACTTCATGAGCGGAAGAAGCTTTACCTCTCGCCTCAGCTCACCTGTGTGCGCATCGACCGTGTTCACGGGGGTTGTGGGTACGGGGTTGCGTTTGGAATGTGCGAGGGATTTTTAAAAAAAATTTTTTTTTCTTTACTGATTTTAGAGAGAGGAAGGGAGAGGGAGAGAGAGATAGAAACATCGATGAGAGAGAACATCAATTGGCTGCCTCCTGCATGCCCCCCCACTGGGGACCGGGCCCACAACCTGGGCATGTGTCCTGACCGGGAATCGAACCAGCGACCTCTTGGTGCATGGGTTGATGCTCAACCACTGAGCCACACCAGCCGGGCTGGAACATGCAAGGGTTTTAATGATGTCGGGCTCATCCCTAGTCTTTCTTTTGCTCTCTCTTCCTGTGCTTACGAACGGCAGTTCCTTTGTGATGGGACCCTACATCGCGTTTCGTGAATTTGGAGGTGAGGGGAGAGATCTCAGGAATGAATAACTACGCCTCCTTCCGTGCTCCCCACCTCTCTCCCTGGCCCCCAGACTCCCAACTAAAACACCCACCGCTGGGGATCGCATCTCCGAAGGTTCTTTACCAACGGTTTGTACCCTGATAAACGTTCTGGAGAGAGAAACCCCTTACCTGGTCTTGGTTCAGCTGCTTGAAGTGTTCTCAGGCCCGGCCGACGGGATTTTTTGTCACTAGAAGTCACTGGCGGATGGCGTGTTATACCTGCGAGGCAGGAGCGGGGAGATTGATTTCTGTCCCTCGGTCCAGCGGGATGTGTTCTTTGATTTCTCCTTGTCAGCCGAGTGGAGCAACAATCCAGCATCCCGCGTCCCCAGCCGCCGACATGAGCGTACGTGTGAGAGAAAAAAGAGCCGGCGTCCGTGTCCTTGGGCGTTTCAGAGACCTGTTCCCGTGGGCTTTTGGAGTCGTTGTCGGAAGCTGTGCATGCACAGTGCCTGTCTGTCCTTCCGCCCACCCTGCCCCACCCGTCTGGTCGGAATCACCTCAGTCCGGTCTGTGCGCTGAGTGTTACCTGCCCCCAGGTGTGCCGCTCGGGAAGTGACAAACGGCACTGCCTGGAAGCACCCTTTCCAGAACAGTGTCATCTCGAGTCACTCCGGCAGTCCTGCCGATTTCCTGAACGCTGAACACCTCCTGGCTGTGCGTGTCCTTCGTGCGAAAGGACAGTCTTGACGTAGGGCCGTCACTTGGTGCGTCTTTGCCCTCAGACGGCTTTCGCTCTGATGCAGGCGATGCACCTGTTTCCACAAGGATGAGACCCCGACTCGTCCCTGCGTAACTTTAACACCCAGAGCAGGGGACGGCCCTGCTGTGGCCGGGAAGCCGTGGCCGCGTGGGACAGGACAGAACGTGCCCTGGGCTCGTCACAGCTCTTGACCCCACGTGGATGCAGGGAGGCAGTTCCTCTCACAGGATATCGGCTGTGAAGGGAAAAGTGTGGAATGCAGGGAAGGGCCTCATAGGCTGTAAATGGTGCCTCTAAGATGTCAGGAAGGTCCGGCTGCTGTGGCTCCGTGGCTGAGCGTCGACCCATGCACCAAGAGGTCCCCGGTTCGATTCCTGGTCAGGGCACATGCCCCAGGTTTTGGGCCCGATCCCCAGTGGGGGGCGTGCAGGAGGCGGCCAGTCGATGTTCTCTCTCATCGATGTTTCCATCTCTTGCTCCTTCTCCCTGCTTCTCTAAAATCAATAAAGGAAAAAAAAATTTTTAAAAAGATGTCTGGAAGCCCTGGCCGGTTTTGCTCAGTGGTTAGAGCATTGGCCCGAGGACCAGAGAGTCTCAGGTTCGATTCCAGTCAAGGGTTCAATTCCAATACCTCGGTTGTGGTTCGATCCCTGGCCCTGGTCGGGGTCGTGCGGGAGGCAGCCAGTCGATGTGTCTCTCTCACATCGATGTCTCTCTCTCCCTCTCTCCCCCTCACACTCTATCTGAAGATAAAATGAAAAATATCCTCAAATGAGGATTTAAAAAAAAAAGGTATCTGGACCATTACCTCGATGTGCTGACTTCAGACGCCTGTCCGTACGCCACACGACAGGGACGTCCCCCAGGTTTCCAAGCCACGGAAAAGCCGAAGCAGGTCACGTGCACACAGGTGTATTACGTGGCAGGGACCACGCGGACAGGGGCGGCATAACCGCCCTCAGACCTTCCCGTGTGGTCCAGCAGGGCAGCTGGCAGGAAGGACGGCCCGTCAGCCCCGTCGAGGAAACGGATGGACAGTGGAGGACATTGAAACCAAGGGAAATGCGTTCCACACACACCTTGGGGAAGTCTGTAGAGTGCTTTAGGCGTGGAAAGCCTTCGTAAGCGTGACAGTGACGTGTCAGGACCGTGTTTCCTTTCCAAGACGGGCTTTTCCGAGGTGACTCCAAGGTGAGAGTCTCTCGGAGCGTCTGTCTAGCTCTCGCCATGGGCACAGCTGGCTGCAGCAAACCTCAGCGCTGGGCGTTGGACAGGAAGCAGGGCAGGGAGCTGCGTGGGACAGAAGCCACGGGGCGAGGGCTGCGTGGGACAGGAGCCGCGGGGCGAGGGCTGCGTGGGACAGGAGCCGCGGGGCGAGGGCTGCGTGGATGGGGCGCTCAGCCGCGCGAGCTGCCCCGGACACGTGGCCTGTGTTTGGGGCGAGCTCCGGCCCAGGTGCCGGCTGATTTTGTCAATCCCTCTACAAAAAGTACACGTCTGGTTTCATCATCCACTAACTTCTGTTCAGCGCTTGCTGCGTTGGGTCCCCCAACCGTGACGTTTTACTGGCCCATTTGCTGTCTCTCGTGTGAGTCGGGGGACCGTCCTTCTGGCCGGGAGAACTCCAGGAATAACGTCACACGGGTGTCGGAGCGGTTCGAGCTCCCCGGCCCCCAGGCCTGTGCTGGCTCCCTCGTTCTCTGGACCGCAGGGTCTGGGCGGAGGGTGGGCAGGCTGTCTTTCGCTTTGGTAGAAATTTCTGAACAGTTCTAAGTCTCCTGTTTTGCGGCACCCACAAGTTCACGACATTTTGTTGTTGCTGTTCATCCTCACCCGAGGATATATATTTTAGAGAGAGTGGAAGGGAGGGAGGAAGAGAGAGAGAGAAACATCCATGTGAGACAGACATCAATTGGTTGCCTCTTGAATGACCCCAGTCGGGGTCGGGGGTCGAACCTGCCCCCGAGGTACATGCCCTTGACTAGGAATCGAACCTGCGGCTCCTGTCGACTGAGCCACACTGGCCAGGGCTCAGTACACGTGACTAATAGCCAGAGGAAAGACACTGCCACTCCCATCAGTGCACACGTCCCTGAAAGCTAACTCCAGGGGCGCGGTTTTAATGAGTTCAAATGACAGACATAAATGCCGCCTCTCTGTTACCTGAAGATCTTACCTGGCTGGGGTTTCAGTCAGGAAATGCCAAATAGCAGGCGTGCGTCATTCTAATGGAGCCACAAGCCTATCGCTGCTGCCGAGGAAAACAGATCTCGAGTTATTTTTCAGCCATGAGCACTCTCTGCGTCCCCGGTGAAGGCGCCTCGGACAGGGATGACCTTACCTCCGCGGTTCAAGGGAAGATAAAACCTCACCATCTCATGTCCTTGAGATTTGGCAGGAATTGATCAAGTCACTCTGCAAAGACCTATAATCAAAGGGGTGCATTATGTCCAGTTCGGGTCATCAAAGTATGTCTGAGGCTGTGCCAGGCATCTAAGCCTGGGGCTCTGTCTGTGGTGGGTCACCCTCCTGTGGCTTTGGTCCCTCTCCGAAACATGACGAGGTCACACCTCTGGTGGTTCCCAGTTCGTGGGAGATGAGTCTTTCGTGTTCTTAAGTCATCCCTGGAGCCTAAACGTCAGAGCTCAATCTCTGTATTTTGAGGACACACGAAAGCAGATGGAATGATGACGAAATCTCACCTACCACCCCAGAAACATGATTTGGAAGGTCCACGAACTCTGCCCCATACCAGCGGGCGCGTGGGTGTGTCCTGTCCAGACCCGCACGGGCTGGGGTTTGCTCAGTGTCCCGTGTTCAGCAAGAACGTGTCATCCCGGCCTCGTTGTCGTTGTTCCGTGTAGCCCGTCTGTGTAGCCCCACTTGGGAGCGTTTGCAGGTGCCTGTCGTCATCTCATTTGTTTCATTATTCCATAGCAGTGACACCACTTTGTTCTCCCGTGGTGATTGTCTCTAGCGAATTAGCAGTTCCGCACGGATTCATGACCTTTCCCAAGGTCGAAGGCAAACAGAATAATCTCCTGATTTCCCACAAGGAAGGGAAGGAGGTGACTCCCCTCTTCGGTCTGGACGGTACCCAGCGAGTCCCGGGAGGCTGGGCGGAGCTAAGGATGCAACAAAGGCGTGTGAGTCAGAGCTCTGTCCCCAGAAATGCACAATATTTTAGAGAGATGAGAAATACCTGCATCTAGGTCTCCTTGCTTGATGCCTGGTAGCCACAGGTCGCTCTTGGCGTCTGTGTGAAGATGGACAGACTTTTCCGGGGCACGGGGACAGTTTTTGGCTTCTAGGCAATGTGGAGAATTCAGAGGGAAAACTCGGAATGATGGGTATCAGGACAAAATAGAAGAATCGATGCTTATTAGAATTACGGGGATAAAAAGCACTTTATAGGGTTTTACCGAGTGCTTTGTAGGGTAGGATGACCGTGTCCCGATTTTCTCATAACAGCCCTGGTTTATGCGGCTCGTTCTGGCTCGAGTTTGACGGCCGTTCCTTTTATTCTCGTGAGCTTTTAGGTGTGGGTAGCAAGTTACATGGTCAACGTCTGGATTGACGAAGAATTGATATCTAACAGGGCAACGGATTGAGATGAGGAATTTGGTGACACTAGTTTTGGGGTCCTCTTTCCCTAGACGTCCATCTGGTGCCTGTGTCCATTTCTCCTTTGATTTGACTGTGTTTCTCGGTATGGGCAACACCTGTCACTTCACGGACATTAACGAGGTCTGGAAAGCCCCGTTAGGTCCCTTCTTCCTGTTTCTCATCCAGAAGTTTCTTCTAAACTTCCCGTGGGGGCACAGCCAGGGTTGTGGAGCGGCACAGACGTATTTCTGAACGTCTGTCCTTGCTACAGTTTATCTCCTGTCACAAAGTGGAAAGGGACGTCACAACCACTGTTTTAGCCTGAGCTTCTCTTCAGGAGGCAGGGATGGTGGGACACGAACGTTTCACTAGCGTCTGAATTTACGGACGTGTCCCCCACTGAAACGTTGGTGGACACACAGTTGTCGCCGACGCTGTCTGGTTTCGGCGCATCTCCACTGTGTGCCGAAGACGGCGTTTTCTGGTCGGCGTGGCCCCGTCGGGACGCAGTGACCGCCGCGGCAGCACCGCGTGAAGTTCCAGCTGAGGGACAGCTGAAGGTGTAACTGAGAAATGGAATTTCCATTTTTATTTCCTCCTCGTTGGTTCAGATGGAAATAGCCACGGATGGCTGGTTCCGGGTCACTTGTGTGGCCAGCTCCGGGCACTGGTATTGATTGGGGGGGAACGATGAGTCGTGACCCCTGCGTGGGAAGGGCAGGAGATGGGTACACAGGTCTTTACGGGGGAGGGGACAGGGTGAGGGGCCATCAGGGGAACTCTGACAAAGAACTGATACTTGAGTGCTGATCACGGGGCTGTGTCCACTCCGCACATCAGGGAGGGACATAAAGAGGGAGACCTTCTTGTGACTGGGGACAGTGTGTGCACACCCATGACAGGGTGGGGAGGAGAGGCCCGTCCCCCCGTGGGAGGGCAGTGAGCTTCGGCTCAGGTGAGCTCTCCTGCGTGTTTTAGCACCTTTCGTACCACGACACGGACCATCTGGGACCTCAGGCTCCTCTTCTGGACACGAGGAGTTATGACTGAAAGCCTGGGGCAGAGATGGGACAGTCACCTAAACTCTAGGCCTGGAAATGATTAGCTTTGGTCCGGGCAGCCGTCGAGGTAGCGTCTTCATTCGCGGGTCCCCGTGACAGCCTTCCTTCAAGACGGTGACAACCAGCTGGGCGCTGCCTTGGGCGCTGGGTGGTGCGGAGCTGGGCTTCCTGGGCTCTCCGGGAAGGTGGCTCAGTCGTGGCCGGCGGTCGATGGGCTCCAGCTACCGCCCCGTTTCATGGTCCGAGCACATGTACCGTAGCTGCGTGGGTTCCCCCTCCTTCTTGTGTCTGAGACCCCAAACATACGTGGCTTCCTACAGAGCCTGTCTAGAGACGGACAGGTACGGGTGCGGCAGGGAGAGGGACGAGCTTGGGGATTCATTCATCTACCACGACCTCAGCCGGCAGTCCCCAGGACACAGGGGCCGTGTGTGTGGCTTTTTGTGAGAAGAACAGACTGTGTTTTCCCCATGACCTGCCTGCTGGCGTGGCACGAGAAGTGTCCGCCAAGCGCCGAGGGACCTCGCTGGGGCAGTGCCCGCGGACGGCAGATGAGAAGAAAGAGTCTAGGTTTGTAAATGAACCTCTCCGGTTCGTCTGATGTGTGCCCCTGGAATCCGCCGTCTGTCCAGGGCGGTCACAGTCGCCCGTGGGGAAGCTAATTTTACAGGGAACAGAACAGGGGGTGGGGGGATGCCGTGGGATGAGGAGACTCCAGCTTCGGAAGAGAGTCATGGGGCAGGGTAACCGGTGTCCCTGTCATCTCTCGAGGTGGACACGGCCGCACAGACGGTGGGATCGTTAACTCAGCAGGTGTGGTTAAATAGAGAGATCTACTGTGAAGTTAATAGCCTACTAAAGAATACAGCTACGTCCTCAGGGCCCGTGAAGAAACGCTCTTTCATGTCCCAGAATAGGGTTCCTCGACAGGTGCCTAGCAAAATCCGAGGCTTCCTTTTCTTACGGCGTGCGGATCGACATACCCACGCTTGCGTATCTGTCTATTCGGGAACGGGCTGGACATACACCTGTCATGTTTTCAGCGGTTTGTGTGTGGGGTGTGTCACCGTCTGTGGGTCCACACGCTGTCTGTGTGTCCGCGTGAAGCGGCTGTCCACGTTTAGATGGGAATCTCTTCGCGGTGAAGCCCTAGGACCTATGGGATCTGAGAAGTTAAGAGCTGGGGTTGTCTGTGCATGGGTCCGGGGTTCCAGGACGTGCCAACATTTGGGGACTCCGGGGTTTTTCTGCAGAGAAGCGAAATGAAGTCTTCCTCTGTCAGGTCCTGTGAATAATTTGTTTAATCTCAACTATGCGGTTGAGAGTGTGCGTGTGGTCCTTCCCCGCTGCGTTGCCCTCCGGCGTCCTGACGGTGCTTTGGCGTCCTCGTCAATGGAACCAGTCGAAGACTCTGGCCTCGGAAGGGAGGTGCTGACGTGGGTCCTGGGCCCTGAGGGCGGCAGCAGGGGCTGGAGGCAGCCGCGTGTCCCTGGAACAACGCCGTGTCCTGCAGGAGGAAGTGCCTGACCTCGGAGGGCCCAGGATGGATGCCGGTGCCGCGGACCCGGTCTCGTTACAGACGACAGCTCTGAGCCTCCGGAACGATCACGAATGTTCCCCTTGGGCTCGTTTAATGGTTCTGCTGCAGGCAAATTTGTTGCTCCTTCTCTTGCAGTGTCTTTGAGGAAAATCTATCTTACACGCTACAACCCAGCGTGGAGAGATGACACGTCGGCGCGGAAACCTACGTAGTTCGGGCGTTTTGTTTTTCCAGCAGAGTGTTATGAAACCGTGATGTGTGATTTCCAGGCAGTCTTTAATGTGACAGACACACACATTTATCTTCTGTGAGTTCCTGGAAAACGCTCCCGTGTTAAAACCTCAGACTGGTCTCGCCGGTCACGCAAGGACGCCACGGCTCGTGATGTAAGCGTCCTCGTGCTGAAATCAGGAGCCGAGCACGTGACGCGTGGTCTCGCTCGGAGCTGGACGCCGGCCGCACCCGGAGGGTGTGAACTCAGGGCGGAGTTCTCTCTGACAGCTCTGGAGACAGTGGCCGGAGGGGGAGGGCGCTCACCTCTGCCGGACAGCGCTGGTGACAGGGGCTGTCCTCGGAGAGAAGACACGGGGAATGGACGGAGCGCCTCAGTCACGCCGTTGCGAGATTCGGAATCAGGAAAACAAAGCTTCCGCGTCCAGCTCAGGAATTTAGGATCCAACATCCAACCTCACGTACTTTTATTTATTTACTTTTGTTAATCCTCACCCGAGGTTATTTTTCCATTGAGTTTTCAATGAGTGGAAGGGAGGGAGAGAGAGAGAAACATCCATGTGACAGAGACACATCGATTGTCTGCCTCCCGCACGACCCCGAGGCCGAGGATCAAACCTGCAACCCAGGTACGTGCCCTCGACCGGGAATCGAACCTGGGACCCTTTGTTCCTTGGGCCGACGCTCTAACCACTGAGCCACAGCCGCCAGGGCTGACTTGACGTACTTTTAACGGTTCAGGTCGGTTGTTAGCATTAAATTCCATTTTGTCCTGATTTCTTTCAAGCCTTTTAAAAACGTTCACTCTGGCCCTGGCCGGTTTGGCTCAGCGGTTAGAGCGTCGGCCCGAGGACCAGAGAGTCCCGGGTTTGGTTCCCGCTAAGGGCACGTACCTCGGTTGCAGTTTGTCCCCGGCCCTGGTTGGGGTTATGTGGGTGGCAGCCAGTCGATGTGTCTCTCTCACATTGATGTTTCTCTCTCCCTCTTCATCCTCTCTCCCTCCCTCTCTGTCTGAAGATAAATGCAAAAATGTCTTTGGGTGAAGATAAAAAAAATAAAAATAAAAACGGTCGCTCTGGCAGGCAGAATGTCACAGAACGGGAGAGGACGGGCAGACTTCACATTCCTTATTTTCGTCGGCTGGCCTCGGACACCAGAGGTCAGTAGGCTGCTCCCCTCGTGTGTTCCCAGATCCTGTGTGACCCTCACAGGGGACGTGCAGAATAACGCGAGTGCGGAGTGGCGATGTCAGCGTTGTCAGTCTGTGACGTGCTGATTTAAATGATCCTGGTCGCGGGCGTATTATCTGAACCTCATCTTCAGAATTCCTGAGTCTCGGTGTGTCCTCAGCCCGGCCGACACCCAGGGCCCCCGGGGCTGGTCTCATCAAACCCCGCGCCCAGGGACGGTGCCCGAGAAACACTCCACGAGGCGTGGGGTGGGGAGGGTCACCCCTGCCCGCGTTCCAGTGGACGATGGCCCCTGTCCAGGGAGGGAGTGGACAGAGTAGAATTCAAGCAGTGACCTCTGTGGTGACCCCTAAGGATGTGTTGTGTCTTGTCTGGCGCCCGAGGTTGTGCCGTCCCGCGCCGACCCCAGGTGAGTGCGAGTCTGGCAGGCTCTTCCGCGATGGCGTTTCCGACCGAGCGCACACCGGCCTTGCCTCCCAGCCGGGACTTTCCATATGGCATGCGCTTATTTTTATCCCGCACTCGGGCTCCTTCCTGTGCGGATGAGACGCTTTGCCAGGACGTCACAGGGAGGCTGGATGGTGGAGTCAGAAGGCGCGGACTTACATTTCTCTGAAGGGCTGGAGTCACAGCCTTAACCCTCTGGACCTGTCGTCCTGACCTTGGCTCTCTCTCCGCCGTCCTGAGAACCAGCTCCTGAGACTCCCCAGGGCCCCGAGCGCTCGGACATGTTCCCCGAAAGGCCGGACGTGGGAGGAACAGTGGTCCGGGGGCGTCTCTGATACCTGCGTGGTCCCAGCACTGGGCAGAGCATCCAGGAAAAGGAAAGTGTCTCGGGGAAGCCTGGGCGTGATCCACCATTCACAGAATCGATTGGGGTGACTTGGCTAATAGAATCATGTAGGTTTCAGGTGCACAATTCCGTAACACCTCATCTGTATATTGCACCGTGTGTTCATCACCCAAGTCAGGTCTCCTTCCGTCACCGTTATCCCCCTGTACCCTCTTCTCCCTCCCCGCCCCGTCCCTCTGGTGGCCAGTATACTGCTGTCTGTGTCCACGAGTTGTTGTTTTTTGTTTTATGCTTAATCCGTTCTGACCGCCGTCCGTCTGTCTGTGTCTCTGTGGGTCCGTTTCTGTGTTGAGTTTGGTTCACACACAGTCACAGTCTGGATGTGCGTAGTGAAGTGGGAATGGCGGTCGCGGTGTCGGCGTGACTGGAGCTGCGGGAGGGAGAAAAGTGAGGAGACACGCTGGCCCCGTGAGTGGGTCCTTGACTCGGGGCCCAGGGCGCCTTTCGGGGCGAGCCAGCCTGGAGTCAGGGTGCTGTGCCTCCGTTGGCGGAGAGGCGCCAGGGGTCCTGCCCCGCGGCCTCTCACAGACGTGGGGAGCGGGAAGGGGCGTGAAGGACGGAGGCCCCGCTGACACTGGGGAGCAGCCACGCCACACGTGGGTCCCTTCACGCTTCCTCGGTGGCGCCGGGCCTCCCTGGTTCACCGTCGCCTGTGTTTTCTTCCTGCTGAACCTGGTCTGGAGGCCGACGGTGGGGACTCCTCTGCTGCGTGGCACAGCCCTGCCCTCACCCGCGTCCGCGACCCCTTTCGGTGCCTCCTGAGCTGCACTCCCTGCCCGGCAGAGGACCGTGCCAGCTGCTCCCCGAGGTGATTAAGCGCCCGAAGTTGCCGTCGACACTCCAGATCCCTAACCCTGCCCCCGGCCCCCACGCAAACAAGCCACGTGATTTCTTTCCTTTGAAATACGGTGCTCGATCGCCGGGCTGCGTGGGGCCGGTCCTCGGTGGTCACCGCCGACGTCATAAACATGCAGAGGCCGTGCTGAAATGGGATTTAATAAAACATCGTGCTGCTATTTCTGAGATGGGTTCAGCCGCGCGTGATGCATTTAAGGTGCTGCTAATTCAGAATTTACGGGGAAGGGAGAGGAGCAGGGGAGCCGGCCGACTATTCTAATGCACGAATGTGGGGCAGGGAGAGGGGGGTCCTGGCTGCCTGTCCCCGCGGGAGCGGGCTCTGAGCTCCCCACATGGAACCGATATCTGCCGAGGGGCCTTTGATAAGGGTCCCCCAGGACAGGAAAACCGCGCTCCCCGCTGGCTCCCATCAGCAGACATGCTCTGCGTAACAGCCCACTTGAATTCAGCAATAATTTGTCGGGCAATTAATAAAATAGATTAAAATCCAGTCTGGAATGGTTGCTTTGACACACAGTTCTGAATTTTTTTCATTGCAACAGATTAGGGGCTTTGCCCCCGGTGCCTTGAAACGGATGCGGCCGGTCTCCCGCGCGGTTCCTGGGGACGTACCTGTGAGGTGACGATCGTCCTGTGGTGACGGGGTCTCCGCTTAGTGCGCTCGGCCGTTAGGAGCTCGACATCGAGGGGTCTTTGCCGCATCTTAGTTGCTGGAGTTGCCACACGAAGACCGAGTGCTGGGCTTGGCACTTGTAACAAGACCGAGTGTAGATTCTTATTAATCAGCCACAAAAAAGTCTTAATGGGACGGAAATGGACACATGGCCGGCATTGACGTTATTTATAGGCGGTGGACAGGGGCGGTGAGTGAGCAGCTGGGCAGTGGAGGAAATCAGGAGTCCCACAGCACGGCTGGCGGCAGCACCCACACACCCCCACGCGAGTCTCGCCCCCTCTGCCTCCCCGGCGTTGACAGCTGACCGAGAGCCAGCTTGCAGAGACGTCCTCGGTGCTCCTGACCTTCGCTCGGGGCTCCTGGTTCGCCGGCCCTGGTGAATAATTCATCCCTCTGACTTGACTGCGGTAGACTTCCTTGCGTTTCTAAAGATTGAAAACCCAAACTGCCGGTCATGAGATCTCTTCGTTTAAAAATGTGTTTCATAGACAAAGTGCAGTGAAGGCTGGGGGACGGGAGTGGGGAGGAGCGTGGCAGTGGGGGGTGGGGAGGGAACCTGTAACACTTACACCAATAAAGGTAAATCAAAAAAAATTTTTTGATTAAAATAAATAAATAAAAATGTGTTTTAGAAATATTTTCTTTTGCCCTGGTCAGTGTTTCCCAGTGGTTAGAGCATCGGCCTGTGCACCACGGGGTCGTGGGTTTGATTCCCAGTCAAGGCATACCTGGGTTGCAGGTTCAATCCCCAGCCCCCGTCAGGGTCGTGTGGGAAGCAACCAATTGATGTCTCTTTTTTTTTAATTTTTTTTCTTTATTGATTTTAGAGAGAGAGGAAGGGAGAGGGAGAGAGAGAGAGAGACGCATCGATGAGAGAGAACATCGATTGGCCGCCTCCTGCATGCCCCCCACAGGGGATTTGGCCCACAACCTGGGCATGTGTCCTGACTGGGAATCGAACCGGCGACCTCTTGGTGCAGGGTCGACGCTCAACCACTGAGCCACACCGGCCGGGCAATGTTTCTTTCTCACATCAAAGTTTCTCTCTCTCTTCCTCTCCCTCCTTTCCTCCCTTCATCTATCTAAAAATCAATGGAAAAATGTCCTCAGGTGAGGATTAACCAAAAAAAACCCAAAAACCAGGAGTGGGAGGAGATAAAACTGAGGGGGCGGGGCATTGCTCTGTCCTGGGTCCCTTCTCTTCTCCCTGGAGCCCGGCTCGTTCCTATGAAGGCGGCTGTGCTTGGCAAAATGCCACTCCCTACGTTGTCCACAGGCTTTCCTCCAGGTCGGTGTTCTAACCCCGCCTCTCATCTGCTTCTCGGGAACATGCGGAGTTTGTCACCACCTGGGGCTGGTTTCCTGTGAGTGAAAGGTTTCAGAAGGAGCGTTGCTGCCGTCTGTAGGGCCGTGTACACGGGAAGGCCCGGGCATCACGTGAGAGCCGTCGGTCAGACCCGGCTCCCTGCCTCGGGGCCAGCAACCTCGCCGTGATGGCTCCGGACCTCTGTGTCTCTCGTCATTTGTAGACGATGAATGAAAACCTCTGAGGGCTCTTGTGGGGACTAACTGAGAGGCTGTGTTTCAAGTGCTTCGTCCTTGACACCAACAGACACAGAAATGAGAAGTCCTGTGAAGGAGCCACTGGTCATGTGGACTGGATCCCCTCAGGCGTCCCGAGCATGTCCTGGGAACTGTCACCGTCCGACCACCCTCTGGGCTTTGCTGTTTATTCTTCTGCCCCACAGAGGGATGTCCTTTCTGTCCCTCCCGTGTGGATGCCACAGTAGACGTCCTTGACCGCCAAGCTCACCAGTGAGCCCCCTCTTATGGTTCCCAAGCCAGGGCGTCTGTGTGTCCTGCCCACATGTCCCTGGCCTGCCATGCCCCTCCGCTGAGGGCAGAGGATATTCTGATCGTCAGAACAAGCCCTGCTGCCCACTCCTTCTGTACATTGTTTCTCTGGACGCCAGGCACCTTCTCAAGGTTGCAAGACATTTCTCAAGGTCCCAAGACAATTCTCAGGGTCACGAGACATTTCTCAAGGTCACAAGATGCTTCTGGGAGTTAAAGTAGACAAACACTTTGATCAGGGGCGGCTGCTTTCCATGACCTCTGGCCAAATGGATCTCCTCAGGGGGGTACCGGCCTTCCTCCCCACTCCCTGTCACCTTGGAAACAGTCAGAATTCCATACACCATCACCTTGGTGACAGTCAGAACTCCATACACTATCACCTTGATGACAGTCAGAACTCCATACACTATCACCTTGGTGACAGAACTCCATTCACTATCACCTTGGTGACAGCCGAATTCCGTACACTATCACCTTGGTGACAGTCGAATTCCGTACACTATCACCTTGGTGACAGTCAGAACTCCATACACCATCACCTTGGTGACAGTCAGAACTCCGTACACTATCACCTTGGTGACAGTCAGAACTCCATACACCATCACCTTGGTGACCGTCAGAACTCCATACACCATCACCTTGGTGACAGAATTCCGTACACTATCACCTTGGTGACAGTCAGAACTCCATACACCATCACCTTGGTGACAGTCAGAATTCCGTACACTATCACCTTGGTGACAGTCAGAACTCCGTACACTATCACCTTGGTGACAGTCAGAACTCCATACACCATCACCTTGATGACAGAACTCCATACACTATCACCTTGGTTTCGGTCAGAATTCCATACGCCATCACCTTGGTGACAGTCGGAATTCCATACACTATCACCTTGGTGACAGTTGAATTCCATACACTTCCCGCCTGCCAGCCTCTGAATTTCCGAATGTTGACATTATCGGCAAGGCTCGTGCATCTCCCTCTTCCCCAGACGTGGGCTCTGATTCCCGGGATAAAGGAAAGAGTCTCCGGTCTGGGCACCTGAGTGCGGACAAAGCCGAGGGCACGGCGGCATCTCCTCCCGTGGCGGCGTCTCCTCCCGTCGGTGCCGGTGTGCCCTCACTCACACTTCCAATGGGAGACCTCCTGTGGGACCTGCGTGACGTTGCAACTCGGCATGCACCCTGTCCCTCGGAGCGCTGAGCTGACAGCCAGGTGCGGGGGTCTCCTACCGCCGTGCCTCGTGTCGGGACATTGAAGCAACACCCCTTGAGTATGGAGCCTGGGGCTGGAGTCCCTGAAAATGAGCTGACCTCGGGAGTTTCATCGACAGCGGAACCTCGGTTCTTGAATCTAATTCATGCTGAAGGCTGTTCGGAAACCGAATCGTGTGTGTTTCCCATTGGAAAGAATGTAAATGGAATTGATCCGTGTCAGACCCCAAATGATTCCATTTTCATCTCTGTTGTGTACAGTACAGCCTAATGTACTGCGTACTCTGTAAACACTTCAAAAATAAAAGGAACATGAACAGTAAATGAAAACTGAAAGGAAAGGAAATGTACAGTAAAAAAAATAATAATTTAACAATAATAAGCAGCAACGAAAGCAAAAAAAAAAAACCCACGAAAATATCCACAGCCCAGTTTCCTGAGAGGTTCACCACGGGAAACCTCCTGGGAGGTCCAGGGTGATCGGGCTCAGACTCGAGCGCTCTCCTCTGTCTGTCGCCTGAGGGCCGGTGGCTGACCACACAGGCGTCCACAGGGAGGGCTGCTGGGTGAGGAGCGAAGCGTTCGAGACGGGAGACTTGGAGAAGCCAGGTGTGACTCTACACGAACGTTTTCTGCCCGTTCCCTTCCCGGCGGCTCCCTCTCCAGATTCACACAAAGATGATGGTGCAGGAAGCACCCTTCACTCAGGCAAAGCCCACTTCAGCCACCGTGTGTGTCATTCACACACTCACGAGTCCTTGCAATGTCGCTCTGTCCCATCACTCTCGACCACACTCAGTGTGCCTCGGACCAGCTTCTCAAGTTCAAGTGTCCGAGGACAGGACACAGGGCAGGAGGCTCCCAATAGCCTCCCTGTCTCGACTTGGGTCGAACACCCATCCACAGACACGGTCCACCCTTGATCTGAGGTTTGGAAAATCCACACGGTTGTGTATTAAATGGAAAAGACCCGACGGATCATCGTTGGATGAGGCTGTTGGAACGAGGGATGCTTCAGGCGGAAATTTGTTTTCAGAACGTGAAGAGATTCGAGCGATAATATTTGCAGACCCTTTCATATGCATGAAAAATTAGCAACCAGTTCTGGCCGTGGACGCATAATCTTTATTTGACCAAAGCACGCTATAAAAACGGAATAAACGGCCATTTATCTTCACTGCTGGCTAATTACCTGGAAGTCTGATTAAAGGGAAAACTCAATTAACTTAATTAGGGTTTGGGTGTTTAGTCTGCGCACATGTAAATATGCCCATCTCTTCTTCCACAGGAACCTTGCTAGAAATAAATTACCGGTTTTATTTTGTCCCATTCAAATGTTGCCAATCCCAGCGACTTGGAAGAATGGGTATTTTACAAACAATGACGACAGGTGTTGGTAGACAGAGCCTCGGAGGACAAGAGCCCGTTGGCGAGAATGCGGTGTTTGTGACTAAGTATTTTCCTTCTCTTTATTCTCAGCGAGAAGAACCACCTTGGGGGTGAACCACCCCTGCCCTGAGGCAAACGGGCTTCATAGACAGGATCCTCTGAAAACCTCAGCGTCGCATGTTAATTAGGGTGTTGCCTTTTTAGGGTGTGAAGAGCTGGGCAGTGCATACAGGTGTCCCCCCTTATCTGTGGTTTCACTTTCCAAGGTTTCAGTGATCTACAGTCAATAGGGCTCCAAAAATATTAAATAAAAATGTCCAGAAATAAACAATTATTAACTTTTGACGTGAGCTCCCTTCCAAGGTGATGAAATCTCACACCCTTCAGCCCGCCCCGCCCAGGACCTGAATCGTCCCTTTGTCCTGCTTCCCCACCTGCACACTCCGCCCACCCATCGGTGACCTGGTGACCTTCTCCTTATCAGAACTGTTATCAGAAAGAGATGAGAGAGACCACAGTTGCATAACTTTTATTACAGCGTATGGCTATCATTGTTCTCTTTTATTGTTCGTTCATGCTGTTAATGTCTTACAAATTTATAAATTAAACTGTATCGTAGGTGTGTATGTCTGTTATCAGAGAAGAGCGTGCCTTGTCTTCCCCGGTGGCTGTGATACCCCGAGGAAAGGAACCTTCTGAGACTCCCGTGGGAGAATGCAATATGGTAGAAAGCTTTATTTCCATGGAATTACATCCTTGGGTTTCCAAAGTCCTGTTTTACTTTGTCCAGTCATAGAAGAAGTGTAGCTGGGGTTTCAATAAAGCTAAAATCAGACGCAGTGCCCAGCCGGTGTGGCTCAGTGGACTGAGCATCGTCCCGTGGACTGAGAGGTCCGGGTTCCATTCCCGGTCAGGGCACATGCCTGGGTTTCAGGCTTGATCCCCAGTAGAAGGCATGCAGGAGGCAGCTGATCGATGTTTCTCTTTCTCATCGATGTTTCTATTTCTCTGTCCCTTCCTCTTTCTCTAAAAAATCAATAATAATTAAAAAAAATTTAAATCAGAGCTAGTGCAGAGTTCCTGTTCCATGTTGCAGCCGGGTCCAGGTCAGCATCAGGCTAGCTGCAGTCCGTTAGTCTGTTGCGTGCTGGGGTCCATATGGCTGTGGGCCACACGGGAGAATGCCAAGAGGCCAAGGGTGAGCTGTGAGCCATGCGTGCCAAGAGGAACCAAGAGGGCAGCCTTCTCTGTTCAGGGGATTATATATTCCAAACCTTCGAGGGCTGGCAGTGGCCACGCCCATTCTGGCCCATGACCTCTGTTCCCCGGTGTGACTGATGGGCAAGTACCTACCCTGTGTCACCCCAACGTGACTGGTCACGCCTCTCTCTCCCTTTGTTGGATCCCTTCCCCCAGTGTTTTGCAGGGAACGTGCCTGAAACGTCTGGCCTTCCCTTTGCCCTTTCGCTGTTGTTAATAACTAGTTAACTACAGTGGTGTCATGTCCAGGAAAAGAAGAGGGTTTGGTGCCATCTGAGGTTTCAGACATCCCCTGGTGCGTTGGAGGGAGACCTCCATGGAGGGGGGACGACTGCGCGGCCCAAGGCAGAAGAGGCTTCATGAAGCACTGTCTCGGTTCCCACCCGTGGGTCCGGGGCCTCAGAGCTCCCCAGGCAGGTGCAGCTGAAACAGGAGGCCTCCGTAGCCCCCCCAGAGTCGTGTGAAGAAGTCACCTCCCTTTCTGAGCAGCTGAAGGTCAAAGAAACTCATATCAATTTTCTAAAGCGATCTGGAAGCCGCAGGACGCTGTTCTGCTCGAAAGAGGGAGGTCCTCCTTCCTGAAATGCCAGACCTATCAGTAGTTCAGTTACTTGCATACAAATAATTGGACTAAAAGATTACTTTTGAAAAGCATTTCGGGTTTTCACCAAAATCCCCAAAGAAACGCAAGTCTTAATTAAATCTGAAAATGTGCTTCTGAGGCCTGAGGTTCCCAGTGTCCCTTTCATCCCCGACAAGCATCCCGGGTGATTAAGGCACAATGGAAGCGGTGAGATAGCAGTCACTGAACGGGTGGCAGCCCGAAGTGCACCCAAAGCAAACAGCAGTCGTCGGGGGCTCCCGGAGCGGAGCGGATGAAAGACGGCGTCTTCATTCCGTGGAAAGACGCCGGTGCCAGGAGGCGCCCTTTCATTACCCCCCTTCTCCCCGGTGCACGCTTGCCTGGCATAATTGGACATTCTCCAAAGTCACCGCTCCTGACAATACTTCTGAAAACTGCGGAGTGGAGATTTGAAAAAAAAAGAAAGAAAGAGAAGTGTTCTTAATGATCTGTTAACGATGCAGCAGGAGTTTCTGAAGGCATCGCCCTGCGCCACCCCCCACCCACGCTGTGGCGATCATGGCCTGGAAGGCTCTCTGGTTGATTCCGCCACTGGTTGGCCCTGAGGTTACAAAGAGTAAAGGGATTATGGTAAAGTTACCCAAAGCCTCCAGTTCTCATGGTAAAATTGACAACAGCATTGGGCTCTGCCCTGTTTTTTCAGGGTCTTCGGAAAATGTCATTGCCTGGTGAGTGACAGCTAGGTGGTGGCGTCCAGTGTTAGTGGTTTCGCCTGGCCAGCGTGGCTCAGTGGGTTGGGCGTCGTCCTGTGCACCAAAGGGTTGCTGGTTGGATTCCCGGTCTGGGTGCATGCCTGGGTTGCAGGCTCAGTCCCCAGTAGGGGGCGTGCAGGAGGCAGCCAACGGATGTTTTGCTCTCACATCAATGTTTCTCTCTTCCTCTCTCTAAAAATAATATTTTAAAAAAATCTTTGAAAAAGAGCAGTTTTGATAAAGTATTCCATTTCAATACAAGAGACTATGTCCCCTTAATACCATGTTTTAAGTTGGCCGAGGACAGGAGAGCAGAGAGGCCGAGGACAGTCCCGGGCAGCGGAGGCCACGGGGAAGGAGATGACTGGATTTTATGTTTGCTCCCTTTCGACGTCAGCAGGCGTGACCATGTTTTCAGTGACACCCACAAACACTGGATCACAGACACAGCCGACTTCATCAGGGCTGGTGTGCTACGCCGTGACTCGTCAGTGACACAGCAACTGAAATTGTGATTAGGGCTCATCTCTGGGACCCTGTTGTATAGGGTGAGGTTTCCAGGAAACAATAAACTTCTCAGAATATGCTCAGCATGTGTGATTGACGGCTGCGTGGGCCTCTGCTCAGTCTCTCCTTCTGAAAACCTTCCTGCTGGGAAAAGAAACAGCACGTACCAGGAAAGGTCCGAATGAGAATCTCAGCCGTAAGAAGTAAGAGAGTAAGAAGTAAGTTTGAAGACTTGTGTGGGTTTTTCACGTGGACAGCCCTCAAGTCAGGAAGCTGGCCAGAGCGGCCTCCGGTCCCAATTCTCAGTACTGACCATAGACAAAAGGCCGACCTCAGGATGCCAAGGTGAGCGGGACTTCACCTCCGCCCTTGGAAGGGGCAGGCGACCTGGCAGGTGAGCTGTGAGTCAGACAGATGAACCCTATGAAGATAGGGTTCCAGGGCTCCAGAAGAGAGACCCCCGTGACGTCCCCAAGTAAATCCCGGTGAGTGGGGTCACCGCTCTGCAGTTCAGGGGGCCGGGCCTCAGCAGGTGCACCCTGCTGAGCATTTGGCTGCAGAGAGTGGGGTCCAGTAGCTGAGGCACTACAGGTGCGGGACTCATACCCCTCCCCACACCTGCACCTCCATCTCTCTGGGGGGCCTGGCTGCCGGCTCAGAGCCTGGAACACCCCCTGTGTATTCCCACCTGGGTGTGAATTTTCATCCACAGATCCCTGCTAATAGCAGGAAGAGAGAGGAAGGTAATAATCTCATGGTTATAGTTATGATCTACCTGGTCACCCCAGTCCTGCGCCTGGAGGACACTCTGCCTGCCCACTCACAGCCGTGCAGTGCCAGCACCCAGGCCAGGCACACCTGCGCCAGGTGTGGGTGAGCCCTGGGAGTGTGTTCTCTCGGCACTCAGGAGCTTTGAGGTAAGCACAGCTAAGGGGCTGCCCTAAGGCTCTTGACTCGCGCAGGAAAGAATTCAAGAACAAGTCCAAGTGAGAACACGGCAAGTTTTCTTCAGGTAGAGAAAACGAAGCTAGGACCCGGATTCCTGCAGACAGGACAGGGGGTGAGCTCGGGACTGACTGCCGCCCGATGTCCCCAGGTGGCAAGTCTCCCAGACGCCCAGGCAGACTCGAGAGTGAGGTGTGCGTGTGGTCAGCCAGCTCTTGGGATTTTCTGTTTCCGAGAGTGGGTTGTTCCTGAACCCTGTGGTGTCCAATTCTGGCTCCGCCTTCCGGTTGCCAGGGTGTCTTGGTCCTTATGGTCTGTTCTTCCTTCCCCTCACCCCCCTTTTACGTGTGGTGCCCGTTTTCATTACAGTGATGGTGTAACGAGCTTTGGGGCGAGCCTCTGGTCAAGTTTTCCTTCCTCTTGGATCCATCTGGTTTTAGCCAGTCCTTGTTGTTGACTTCTGGGGCCACCACAGGGGTTTCCTGCCATGACTGTTGTCCTTGGATTGTGCGAGGAGGTCGGCCCTGGTGAGAGGACGTATCGGCTATCAGCCCATGATGTCGGCTCCGCCTTCCTCGTTCCAGTTGGGAGTTCTCCTTCCTTCACCCTGCCTGGGGCCGACTTATCCCCCACGGTTGTCTAGCGGCCGCTGTGGGCTTCGAACCCAGGTGTGCTTGCTCAGCCCTGGGTGCATGGTCACTGCTACAGCCCAGCACCGTGGACTTGGGCTCAGCGGGTGCTGGGTCACACCTCGCCTCACCTGTGGCCGTGAGAGATGCTCCATGGGGCGGCGGGGCTCCCGTCCGACCGGGGTCGCCTGCTGAACCACCTGCCCTGTGGTCACCCGACCGCACAGCTGCTTCTCAGTCTGACCCCGTCGGAACCCCGCGGGGGAGAAAGAGACGTTTACAGAGTCGCTGCTGTGAGCTGCCTCCATCGGCCCGTCAAGTCGTGGGTGTTTACGGGCCGATTGAGGGGTGTAACGATGAGGGGTGTGTTTCTGTTCGTTTGCTTATTTTTGTTTCAAGAACTAGAGGACTGAACAGGCTCCTTCTGCCTCCGGTTTGGAAATATAAAGTACCCATATGTCACGACGGGTGCCCTTAGCCCTGGTCCCTGTGCCCTGGGGGCGGCCACCGCCAGACTCTCAGGCCCCCTCCGCACCCACTGAATTCAAATCTGCGTGTAGCAGGCTGCCCGGGGGCTGCCCAGGTGCTCCTGGCACTCGTGTCTCAGAAGCACCGGGGAAAGAACATAGGCCGGGGTGTGTGTAATGCACGCGCCCCCCCTTATCCACGGTTTCAGTTCCTGTGGTCGACTGAGGTCTGAAAAATTTAAATGGAAAATTCCAGAAATGAACCATCCCGCTCTGTACGTGACTCAGCCGCCTGTCGGAGTCTCCGCACTGTAGACGCTCCCACCCGCCCGCGAGTCACTGAGGCCGGCTTGGTGCTCAGGCCCAGGGTCCAGGTGCCCGTGCTGGGGTTCCCTCCCCCCCTTTTCTTAGTAACTGCCCCAGAGCGCAAGGGCAGCGATGCCGGCCACTTGGACCCTCGACGAGAAGTGGAAACTGCCTCCTTGAGGGGAAAAGGTCCAAGTTCTCAGCGGAACAAGGCGTTTCCTCAGCTCACCACGCAGGAGGGAGGGTGAGTCCAGGGCAATAAGGTATTTTGAGAGAGAGAGAGAGAGAGAGAGAGAGAGAGAGAGAGAGAGAGAGAGAGAGAACATTCACATAACTTAGTACAGTATGTTTTCATTGGTCTGTCTTATTAGTGGTTATTATGTTAATTTCTTACTGTGCCTAATTTATAAATTAAACTTTATGAAGGTGTGTGTAGGAAAAAAACATCGTGTATATATAGTTCAGGATGCTCTGTAGTTTCAGGCACTGGGGGGCTCTTACCCCCACAGATAAGGGGGGGCCACTCTAGTCTATTTGGTGAACTTTTTAGTGACGTTTCTCTTTCTTCCTGGTTGAACTGCATTTACTTTTCTGGAACAAGAATTTGCCCTAGACTTTGAATTTTTGAACTGATGGAAAGGAAAGGCCAGCGTCCAGAACCAGATTAGTGACCCCCGGGAAACAGAAGGGCGTGTGGAGAGGGGGACGTTCGGGGTTGACCCCGAGCCTCAAGGGCTCAGCCGTTGTTCTGATCTGATCACAGAATTCTGGGTGGCACCTGCGTGACAGAAGGAGCCTTAATTTTTCCTGTGTGTTCCTCCCAGCAAGTAGACGGCTGACCTTTCGCCGAGCCCTAGGTCTGATTGCAGGGTCTTCCATGGGAAAGACAAAACACACCGGGCATCTGCCCCGTTAGAATTGAACTCCATCCAAAGAAGCCATGACTCAATGCTGCAAACTGACAACAGATTCTGACAGAAATCCCGATTCGGGGGAGGGCGCCTGCGGTTAAAATTAGTCTGGAGGGCTGGGGGCTTTGTATGAAAATGACGGGCAAGCCCCTGGTTCAGAGGACAAAGCGTGCGTGCGATTGCTGCTATTTCCCAAAGAAATGCCTTTGTGAGAACGTCAATCCCACCATCCAGGTTTCTTCCACATCTGGTCTGTCCTTGACTGTCCGTGGAATTTCCGCTGATGTCCACGAGGAAGGGGATTATTTATGAAGCCTTCGCCCTGCGTCCGGGGTGGTGAGAGGCACAGGGGGTTAGAAGCTGGAAGGCAGCCACGGGCTGTGTGTGTCGGGGCCCTGGCTCGGGGACACCAGTGAAATAAAGGGGCCACGTTCCCAGGTCTCATCATCTACCTCCTGGTGTTTCCGTTGAACTTGACATAAATGGAATCACGATATGCACATTCCTTTGTGTCCAATTTAATTTGCTCGACATGATGTCTCAGAGAGAGTCCTCCCGAGCGTAGCAGGAGTTCGTCCTTTTGCATTTCTGCAGCGTGCTTCTTGCATGAACACAGCAGCTCCTTCTGCTGATGGGCGTCCTGCTAGTGACCCTTCCTGTTCCCGGATTCGGTTGGTCTGTGCAGCGCCGCGAACGTCCTTGACCTCGGTGCAGTGCGTGGACACATGCATTCCCACTGAGGATCGCAAGCTACGGGTGTGGTTCTGCCAGAGATTTCCAAAGTCGTTACTCCAGTGTACGCTCCAGTCAGCCATGGGCGAGAATGTCACCGTCTTCAAGGATGGCCCCTCCTCCCAAACACTTGGAATGCCTGGTTTGGGCTGGGGTCTGGTTGAGGCTGTTGTTGACATCCGGGTAGCTGTGATGGAATCTTACTGTTAACTTCCATTTCGCTGATGGCTAAGAGCTAGAGAAGATTTTCCTGTGTTTGTTTTCCATTTCCTCTGGCTTCTTTCCTCAGCGCCTATTCAAGCTCTTTGCCCGTTTTTATGGCATTGGGTCATCTGACTTTCCCGTCCACTTGTTGATTTGTAAATGCTATTTACATATTCTGGGTCTGGGACCTCCATAGATATGTAAGTACAAATATTATCTCTCTACAGCCTGCTTTCTTCCAGTGTTTCCCACAACAAGGTCTTTTGAGGAGCAGAATGTTAAAATGTGGATGAAGTAAATGTGTCCATCTTTTTGTTATCATGTAACGAAATATTCACCTTATTCAAGGATATGACAATCTGTTCTTTTGTTACTGTCTGGGAGCTTTGTTATTTCACTGTTTAGGTCTGTGATTGATCCAGGAGTGCTTTTGAGTATGGTGGGAGGCAGGGGTCATGGTTTATTTATTTTCATAGGGGTCTTGAATCCATACAGCACCAGGTGGTGAAAACGGGATCATTTAAGCACCTAGTGCTTTATGAAAAAATAGATGTGTGGGTCTATTTCTGAACTGTCTGTTCCACAAGTTTGTTCTTAGACTGAGATCACACTGTTTAAATCACTGCACCTTTAAAAATAAGTCTTGTCAACAGATAGCTGAAGTCTTCAGATATCAGCTTCAAGATTGCACTTACTGTTCTTTGCCTTCTGCATCTTCTTAACATGTTTACAATCAGCTTGTGAAATCACACACACACACACACACACACACACACACACACACACACACAGTTGCAGTGTTTGGTTGAGATTGCATCCCTTCTATAGAAGATGAAAGGGATGAGAATGGACACATTTACAATATACAATTTTCCAGCCCCCGAGTGTGACGTGCCCTCCACTTATTTCAATCTTTCATTTCTCTGAATGACATTTTAAAGTTTTCCATGAAGAGATCACGTACATTTTTTATGGGGTTATTTCCTAAGTATGTGGGGGTTGGTGGTGCTAATAGAAATGCTTTTATTCCCTTATTATTTTCTTTTTAAAATGTATTTCTAAATTATACATAATATACAATATTATATTCGTTTCCAGTGTACAACATCATTGTTAGACATTTCTATACCCTACCAAGTGACCCTCCTGGTCGGTCTAGGACCCAGCTGACACCACCCGTAGCTATCACAGTATTATCGACAATACTCACTGTGCTGGACTTTACATCCTGTGACTGTTTCATGATTAGCATTTGTACTTCTTCATCTCTTCACCTTTTTATGCATCGCTCACCTCCTCCCTTCGGATGGGCATCAGCGCGGTTTCTGTACCCATGAGTTTGTTTCTTTTGTTTAAAAGACAAATCACAGTTTATTGGGCAGCGTTTCCCTCAAACCTGTCCTTGAACAGGACAGTCATTGTTAAAATGAAGGAATTCGAAGACTGCCTTTTACCCTCCTCGGGGTCTCTTCTACATGAACCGTGAGCAGTGAGCACCTGGCCTTAATCTGCAAAGCGAGAGGCTAAAGGAGGAAATTCCATCTGTAATTAAAACTTTGAAAACCACACCAGCTCTCTTCGATCTCGTACCAAACATGTAAGTGCCTGTGTCACGCACGCGTTATCTCAGGAAGTGCCCGGGTTCGCTGGAATTAAAGTCAGATTCACTTAAGAAGCTCTCGTGGTTCGGCTGCTAAATCACGGTGCTTTGCTCCCCGCTTGTGATCTTCAAACTAATGAAATGAGGTCAACTGCGTGACGTTTCGTTCTAGCCAAATTGCTGTTAATTGCCTCAAAGGCTTTGGGAAGGTCGATCAATGTTGCCTGTTTATCTCGTCCCTTGAAAACGGCAGAAAAGAAAGTCCCTTTCTCGGTGACGCCTTCCGGCTGCGGGCCACGCGGAGCAGGTGGAGACCGGACTTTCGTGACCTGCTTTGCTGAGGCCCCCTTCTGAAGGCGGCAGGAGGGATGGGCGTCACCCACGGAGCGTCACAAGGCGCGTTGATCACAGGGCCTCCTTTGTGAGTCTGGGCGTGGCGGTGTGTCCCTCACCCAGAGACGGCTCCACTGAGCAGCTCTGTGCAGACTGTGGACTCGGCCTTTTTCTCTTTTAACGACGACCGGTGTGGACGACGTCACCTTCTCCCCCGACGGCCCTGGCTACACAGGCATGGTTCACAAGTCGACTTAACTACCTGGAGTGAGAGGTGGACAGGCGGGTGGGTGAGCCGGGTGGCCTGGGCCAGGGCAGTGAGGGGAAGGGACCTGGACTCCGAGGGGATCGGGGTCCTGCGGAGGCCTCGTTAATTCTGCAGGCCCACAGTCCTTAGGGCTCGACCAGATCTTCACTAGGTTTTATGCTTCCGTGTGCACACGGTTTAACAGTTTCCATTTGTGAGCTGAAGGCATGTGTGTGCATGTGTGTGTGTGCGTGTGTGTGTGCATGTGTGCGTGCGTGCGTGTGCATGTGCATGTGTGTGCGTGCATGTGTGCGTGCATGTGTGTGTGCATGTGCGCGCGCGTGCGTGCATGTGTGTGCATGTATGTGTGTACGTGCATGTGTGTGCACGCGTGTGTGCATGCGTGTGTGCGTGCATGTGTGTGTGTGCATGTGTGTGTGCGTGCGTGTGTGTGTGTTTCTGAAACAGCGGAGACACCTGTATGAGAGATGTCCGTGACAGTAGGTCAGAGATGCCGATGGGAGGGGTGAGAGCAGGAGGGTGTGACCCGGCTGTGACTCCGCTTGGACTGGCGTGAGCCCGCCTTCAGCCTGTCAGTCAGCAGTCGGAGGGGGTCGGATGTTAGCTGTACTGATACTTGAAATATTATCTGGGTGCCCTTGGATAGCACGCTGAGTAGGGAGCTTTGGAGGGGCACAGTTCGTGGGATTCTGGGGGCAATGGGGCCATCTGCAGACCCCCGATTCCAAGCCCCATTTGCCTGTCAGGTCTCGAAACTTTGATCCAGAATCTTAAATGACTTCCCTTCATTTCTTTTCTTCACAGCCCAGTTTCAGGCCCAGGCTATATCCCTATTTCTGGGTCCAACTTGTCCTCAAACACAGTCCAAGATGATTTTTCAGAGACACAGACGGATAATACCCCAAAATACCCTGGAACAGACCTAAATAGAACAGTGTACATGGCGCCCTGGTCCCCCTGGAGACGCCTGGGTCTGTGGTGTTGTAGCAAAGACTACGCCACGTGTCGGTTGGTTCAGCTCGGTATAAAGAAGCCAGAAGTTGCCTGGCTGGGGGCCTCAGTCGGTTAGCGCATTGCGTCCTGTACACCAGAAGGTTTCCGGTTCAATTCCCGGTCAGGGCACACACCTAGGTTGTGGGTTCGATCCCGGTTGGGGCGTGTATGGGAGGCAGCCGATGGATGTTTCTCTCTCTCTCTCCCTTCCTCTCTCTAAAATCAATGAACACATATCCTCGGGTGAGGAGTAAAAGAAAAAGCAGCCGAAAGCACAGTGAGCAACAGTTGGCCTGTTTAACGTCAGCCAGGAGCAGCCAGGAGCTGTTTCTCAGCGACCGTGTGTGGGTTAGGGCTGGACCGCAAAGAATCCAGTGACGTGACGTCCGTGAGGAGAGAGTTCGTGTGGAGCTGTGAAATGCAGGAAGCTGTCCACCTGGACCCTCTCCCTCCAGGGACTCATCACGAGGGCCTGGGTGGGACCTACCTGCGGTGGGTTTGAAGTTTCCAGCGCATCTGAGGAGAGCCCGGGGTCTGAGCTCTGGACGCCAGGGGCCTGTCGTGAAGCATTGGTTGTGCCTCTTGTACCGTTTTCCTGGGGCAAGGTCCACGCGGAGTCTCTCAAAAGCTGTCCCATGTGTGTCTGTAAGTTCTTTGGTTCTTCTCTTCCCATCTCTCCCCTCCCCCATCCTCTCTGACATCTGTCACTCTGTCCCATGCCTCTGATTCTGTTTCATTCATCACTTTATTGTGTTCATTAGATTCCACAAATTAGTGAGATCATGTGATATTGTCTTTCTCTGACTGGCTTGTTTCACTCAGCATAATACCTGTGCGCCAGGTCCCTCCATGCTGTTGCAAAGGGTAAGAGATCCTTCTTTTTCACAGCTGCATAGTATTCCGTTGTGTAAACGTACCACAAAACCAATGGACACAGACATTAGTGTGTGAAGGCCTGGGGTGGGAAGGATGAATTGGGGGACATCTGTAATACTGTCAACAATAAAATAAAATAAAGTAAAATAAAGCTCTCCCAGACGATTCCAATGCGCCACCGCGATAGGGTCCCTTGCCTTGGCGTCAGAATGTATTAACTGAGCAGATTTCGTGCGTGTGGGGCTGAGGAACCGGGTGGCAGTACCACTGAGCCCACGGACAGGTTATAGAGTCAGTGAGAGGACTTGAGCAGGTGTCCCGTCCTCGTGAAGACGCTCAGTGTTGTCTGTCTCGATACCATGTCAGGTACTCGGACTTTCAGGCTGGCACTGCCCGATCGCGACGCCCAGCTGGGCTGGCTCCGCGGGGATTGAGAGGACACCTCAGGGTCTTACTGGGAGTGGGGTGGTCACAGAGCCGCTGCTTTCTGAAAGGAGAGACAGGGCTCGGTCGCTTGGGCGACACCTGCCGCTCCCTCCGTGGGGCCACGCATGTGGGCATCCCGGGCCGTGGACTGACCTGCATTCGGCTGTGATGTGACATTGACCTTCCAGCCGTTTCCCAAACTGAGGGCAGACACAGCGCTGGCCCTGCTGATTTACCCCCTGGGACTTGGAGCCCGGATGCTGTGGGTGTCCAAAGGTGCTTTGTAACAAATTACTGCCTGGCCCGGCCGGTGTGGCTCAGTGGTTGAGCGTTGACCCTGCACCAAGAGGTCGCTGGTTCGATTCCCGGTCGGGGCACATGCCCAGGTTGTGGGCCCGATCCCCAGTGGGGGGCATGCAGGAGGCGGCCTGTCGATGTTCTCTCTCATCAATGTTTCTATCTCTCTCTCTCTCCCCCTTCCTGTCTCTCTCAGATCAATAAAGACAAAAAAATTATTTTTTTTTACTTCCTGGAGTTGCCATGAATGCATTCCATGAAGTGGTCAAAATTTCACGTACAAACAGACGCCAAAGGAGGTGGTTAGACCCAGAAAAGAGCCGTTTCGCTAGGATTGAGGAGGTGACGGGCAGGCAGGTGACGGTGAGGCGGTCCGGGGTCCCCGCACCCGAGACGTCTGCCCCCCGGGGGGCGGCGCAGCCCATCAGTGAGCACTGACTTCGGCAGTGAAGAAACTAAACCAGCTTCTGGGCCAGGCATTAAAGCCAGGAGAGCCGGAAGCCACCTCTTAAAACCCTGCCTCTCCTGCGGCTGTGAGTCAGCGTTTTTCAAGGCAGAGATTGAACCCTGGCTGGGTAGCTCAGCTGGTTAGAGCATCATGACGCTACACCGAGGTTGCGGGTTCGATCTCCAGTCGGGGCACCTACAAGAACCCACCAAAGAATGCATCAGTACACGGATCAATGTTTCTCCCTCTCTCTAAAACCAATGAATAAAATTTTCAAATAAAACGAAAGCTGAGATTGAGGGTTAGGGGTGACAGGTCGTGGCCACAGGTGACTGGTTAGCCCCTGGGCGGTCCCGGTGGTTTTCCTGAGTCGTGCGAATTCGTCTCCTCCGGAACCTACTGCACTGTCGTCACGTGTCTGCCAAGGCTGAGGAACCAAGATCCTGCGAAGCACGTCAGGGCCGGGCGTCAGTGATGCCGTCTGGAAAGCGAAAGGCAGACACCGAACATCGCGGGACCAGTCTCCACGTCTCAGCGATCTTCGCTGTACGCTTGACGAGCGACATTTCTCTATTATCTCCAGCGAAGAATTCTTTTTTTTACAATCTTCACCGGAGGACATTTTTTCATATATTTTTCTTAAAGATAGAGTGGGAGGGAAGGAGAGAGGTGGGGAGGGAGCGAGAGAGAGAGAAACATCGATGTGAGAGAGACACATCGATTGGTTGCCTCCCACACGACCCCGACTGGGCTGGGGATCGAACCTGCAACCGAGGTACATGCCCTTGACCGGGAATCGAACCCGAGACTCTTCCGTCCCCAGGCCGATGCTCTGAGCCAAACCGGCCAGGGCAAGCAAAATGTTCAAGTTTTCCCGGAACTCGCCTTACAGGCCGCCTGGAGGGTGGGACGGACAGACTTTATGATCTTAAACTGTGGGCTGCGATCACAGCAGCGAGAGCGTCAGCGACAGCCGGCACCTACGTCTCGGGGCTCTCTGGTCTAGCACCCACACCTGCGTGTGGCGCGCTGCCGGTCTCACGGTTGGTTCTGTTACCTGTGAGCACCGCGCGCGGTGACCGTGTCACAGAGGTCAGGCGTACGCGGGGCCGAGGCCACCACGATGGGAATGCATCCTCCGTAGACGTGTTCCATGCCCGGTGACCGGCCACTTCCTCTGCCCCTGTGCTGAGCTCTTGCAGACAGAGCCAAGCTCGCTGGGATCGCCAGGGCCACCGGGGCTGACGCGGGGAGTGGAGTTTGCGCCACATCTCCCTGGAGTTCACTCCGCGTCAGTCTGTCTTCCTCAGGGACACCTTTCTGTCCTTTCTCTGCACTGTCCGTTTTCTTTCTCCTTCTCCTTCTTTCCCCCTTTTGTATCTGAGGAGGAGCAGACTAAATGTTTGTGTCCCCTGTACTCATACGTTGAAACCCTAAGCCCCGAGGGATGGTGTTTGGACACAGCTCCTTTGGGAGGTCATTAGGGTTAGACGAGGGCATGGGGCGGGGCCCCGTGAGGGCTGGTTCACACCCCACGCCCCTGCCCAGAGCGGCCCTGCCCACCCGCCTTCCCGGGAGGCAGGAGCATCTGCCCTCGACCGCAGAGGACACGTTGGCCGTCTTTCTCCGCTCAGATGGTGCCTGGGTGACTCTGCCAGCGCCAGGCAGTTGGCTGGACCTGCGGGGCTCGGGATGCGCGGGGCAGGCTGCCGGCCGCGGACTGGAGCAGATGGTGCTCATGCCTGGTGCCGACGCGTGACCAGGCCTCAGGGTGCCGGGAGGGCGGAGGCTGGCGTCGGCTGTTCCGCTCCTCGACCTCGCTTTGCAAACACGTTCCGTGAGAAATCACTCAGTAGACCGCACAGGTGTATAAACAAATCAGACTGCCAAGGAATGCTGTTCACCGCCCGAGTGTTAACGACTGTTTCCAGTACTTAGAGATACATACGCTCTCGTCAGTCAGCGTGCGGGTAGAAGGGAGGTGGGTATTTTTCTCAGTGGATAGACACTACACATGATGGGAGTTAAAATGTTGCAGCATTGCCCTGGCCGGTTTGGCTCTGTGGTTAGAGCGTCGGCCCGCAGACCAGAGAGACCCGGGTTCGGTTCCCACTGAGGGCACGTACCTAGGTTGCAGTTTGTCCCCGGCTGCGTTGGGGTGGTGTGGTTGGCGACCAGTCGATGTGTCTCTCTCACATCGATGTTTCTCTCTCTCTCTTCCCCCTTCTCTCCCTCCCACTCTATCTGAAGATAAATGCAAAAAAAAATGTTGCAGCATTGCCTGGTTGAGAGTGACCCATGCACCAACAGGTCGCCAGCTCGATTCCCGGTCAGGGCACATGCCCAGGCTGTGGGCCCGATCCCCAGTGGGGGGCATGCAGGAGGCGGCCAATCAATGTTCTCTCTCACTGACGTTTCCACCTCTCTCTCCCTCTCCCTTCCTCTCTCTCTAAAAATCAATAAAGAAAAAAAAGTTCTTTTAATTTTAAAATGTTGCCACGCTGTTCACATTGCATGTAGCCACGCCCACGCTGTGCGGAGCGTGTGGGAAATGCACCTGTGTGGTAGAGAAGAAGCTTCCGTCCGCGCTCTCCGCTGCACAGAGCCCCGTGTGAACTGCCTGGACGTCGGTGGTTCCGGGCATCCACACGGTCGCCCACCTGCACCCACCTCACAGCTCCCGCTGGGGCTGGTCAGGGCGCCCACCAGCCACGCAGCTCATCTCCCTGGCAACCAGCGTGCGGCGCAGGCCTCACTGGGTCGGGGAAGGCTGCCCTGTGGCAGGCGCTGGTCCTCCCCGTGGTGCTGTCATCTTTCTCCTCCTCCCGTGCGGTCCAGTTAGAACAGTGGAGTTCCCCAGCATTTTGCTTTTTGAGAAAGTCAGTAACTCCATGTTGTATTCCTCACCTCGGAAGAAAATCCTCGGGGTGGGGGAGGGGGGCCTTACTGTGTCTTATATCAAACACCTCGGGTGAGAAGCAAATCAAATGAATGGTAATAATTGTAGGTGGAAGAGGGTATAGAGGGGATAAACGGTGATGGGAAAACAAAATAAAAAACCAAATTCCTCTTCCTGAAAAAATAAGAATTATTTGAATCGCTATGATAACGTCGACCACTAGGAGGTGCTGAGGAAAGTTAGAAGCTGTTTCACCGTGTTAACTCACCGTTTTTCTAACAATCCTGGGAGGTAGGTAAACCCACCCCCCCTTTCCCATATGAAGAGCTGAGGCCCAGAGTGTGATGTTCCAATGGTTCGTGACTGAGCTGGGAAGAAAACCCAAGCCGGCAGGTTTGGAGTCCAGACTCTTAACCACGATTTAATGTAACTTCTAGAACATACGTGTGAGTGGGTTGTTCCCTGTAGACCAGACCACGGAAGCCGCTTGGACACCTGTACTGGGTTTCCCGGTGAGTGGGGCAGCTATGAGAAGTCAGGTGTGGGTATCAACCCCGTTTGGGTTGGTGTACAAAGGAGAACCTCACCTCGATTCTAGGCTGGGCTCTTTGGGGCGTCTCTTCCAGACACGATAGAAGAATCTCTTAGTAACCTCTTCTGTGTGTGTAGAAACAGCACTGTCGGGTTTTCCTGAGGTAGAGTCTGTGCCTTCTCATACGCTCCCGTCCCAGGACCCAGGAAGAGGACAGAGCCGCTCACATATTTCTGAGTAAATGCTAGTCATTTTTTTCCACAGCTGCAGAAGATTTTACATCATTTCCTGTCTACCGCCAGACATTCTCGCTGTGTCCTCTATTCAGCCGGTGAACGCGAATGCGCTGTTATATCATTTCCAGGGGAGAAGTAAGCCATTGCAAGCGGTTGTGTTAAGATAGATGTGCTATCAAACTGCCATCAGAAAGTAAGAAACGGGCGGAAGGCCCTTTTGAAAACGCGTTGATGTGGCAACTCTGCTCCACACGCCCTCCCCAAGGTCATGGAGGTGCCCCCACAACACAGAGCCGCCTGGGGTGCGGCAATGAACTTTTAAATCTAAAATTTTGCTGCGAGAATTTACCTTCACATCGTGGGACGTGTGAAGACAATGGACCGCTCCCTTGTTCAGGAGGATGTTCCCAGAAAAACGTAGAAAGCATTATGGGTTTGGAAAATTACGCTTTTGCAATTCCTCATACGCTCATCGGTCCAGGCAAACATCCCCAGTGAATGCCCAAATCATGAAGTGACAGGTTCTTGGGGGGAAAAATATCCACTAAATCTTGAAGTATAATCTCATGGATTCTTATTCGTTAAAAATGAAAAAAAAAAAAAGAAATTTACTTTCTAACGGAGAGATCTCACGTACACGAACTTGACCAAACGGCCACACTCAGTGTTGCCGACCTTGACCGTGTGCTGCTCGGTGGGGCTCAGCTCCTGCCGCCCTCTGCGGGGTTGTTGCCGGAACTGTCCCCGTGCATCTCACCGTGAGAAAAGGACCAGGTGACCCCAGACTGTGGGACTTTCTAGAAGACCACTGGCCTGGATTGACGCCAACAAAACTGAACACAACAGAAAACAAATGTCATCATGGACAACAAAACACACAGACCAAAAAGTGGGGAGGCAGGGGGGGGATATATTACATCGCAAGAGATAAAACAGAAGTAACAGCCGAAGCAAGTCGTTCATTTTGATTGGTCCTTGGATGAAAAAAAAAAGATATCAAAGACAGAGTTGGGGACCGTTCGAGAACTGGAATAGGACTCTACATGAATGTGAACATTTTATGAGGCAGGGATGACCAGGTGGATTGGGGCAGGGAGTGTCCTTAAGGAAATTTCTCCTGAAGTAGCTGGGACATTGTTTATGAATGACTTTCAAATGATTCAGCAAAAATGTGTGTGTGTGTGTGTGTGTGTGTGTGTGTGTGTGTGTGTACGGATACATATATGTGTAGAGATACTATGTATGTGTAGAAAGAGAGAGAGAGAGCGTGAATACGTGAATGCAGCAACATGTTAACAACAGGTGATATCTACACGGAGCACGCCAGGTGTGCATTGAACTGTTTATTCCTCTTGTCCGGAGCTTTGTGACTCTTTAAAACGGGAAGTGTGGGTGCAGGCGGAGGTGACGGTGTCTGTGCACAGCGGTGAAGCCAGTTCCCGTCTCCCCTGACGCGCCTTTTCCTTGGGCGACGGATGTGTCCTTGCTCTGGGGCTGCGGAGAGAGCATGCGTCCCTTCACGCTTTTTCGTTGCTCTGTGCCGTATGTCTCCAGCTGTCAGAGGAGGGGCTTGGCGGGGACAGTGGGCTCTCCGAACAGCTTCCTCTCAAGCTGTGTCCTGCATGGGACGAGCATCTGGGGCCGTTGTCCTGCGTCAGTCCCTGCCTGGTGCCAGCATCTCCAGCCTCTGGGCACAGCTGGCCCTGCGTTTTCTGGGAAAGGCTGTTTTCCCTCTGCTTCCTCCCTGGGTGACTGGGTGGGGCAGGGACTTGCAGGGGTCGAGGTGGGCAAAGAGGGTGAGGCCTCTCCACCCACTCGCATCGGTGCCTAAGCCTCTGGGGATGCCTGGCTCCCGGGAGGCGCCTCTCCGCCTGCGAGGACCATTGGGGGAGGATTCCGGTGCCAGGGTGTCCCAGGCCGTGTGCTGAAGGTGACCTTGGGGTACCAAATGTCCGCGGTTCTAGTGGGGATCGCACCTTACCTTCACACTCAACGCTTCCAAACTCATCTTGGTCTTACAGGCCACCGAGCAGACTCGAGGACCTTTGTCACTCAAGGCCATCAGCCCCTGTCCCCTGCCGCATTCCCCTCCCCGTGTTTTCATGCCCTTTGCACGTGCGAGCATTTCAAAGGAAGGCGGGGAGCGCGCAGCGTGTCAGTGTCTCACAGGTGTGAGAGTGACCCCCAGTGATTTGTGTGACAACCGGTACAGACAGACATATTTGTGGGTTTGTGTGTATCTGTGTGTGAGGGGGGCACATGCACATGTCTGTCTAATCTAGGACACAGACCTCTAATCTCACAATCCTCGCACTGACGCTGTGATGTGTGTGAACGTGCTCCATTCTCTGAGGAGAGGTTCTGGCTGACGTCTCCTAAATGGATGTACGGCCCACAGTCTGAAAAACTCCTGTTCCGGTGACACGGGTAACCCGAAGCAATCCAGGAAGCCGCGGGCCTGGAGCGCAAACCCAGTTCTGGACCATGCTGTCAGTGTATTTGTGGTGTTCGCGTGTGCGGTGTGTACACGCGTGTGCGGTGTGTACACGCGTGTGCGTGCGTACGCGCAGGCCTGTGCATACATTCACATTTCCATTCACGGCGCACACGGGGTAGCCCTTGGCCGGCTGCCTCTAGGACTGCCCCCTCCCCCTTCGGGGCTCAGCTCCACAAGCGCTGTGGGTGGCATTTGTCACTGATCTTGAACTTCTGCTTGCTGTCCCCCGGCCATAATGACCCTGACCCTGCGCAGAGACCCTGCTCCCCGAATAGGGCGGCCCTGTGACCAGACAGGGCGGAGCCTGGAGCAGCCGGGCCTCTGCTCTCCCCGCAACCAGCTTTTCTTCCACGCAGCGGCTTCGTTCTTTTTTTTTTTCTTTATTGATGTTAGAGAGAGAGGAAGGGAGAGGGAGAGAGAGACAGAAACTCGATGAGAGAGAACATCGATTGGCCGCCTCCTGCATGCCCCCCACTGGGGATCGGGCCCACAACCTGGGCATGTGCTCCGTCCGACCGGGAATCGAACCGGCGACCTCTTGGTGCATGGGTCGACGCTCAACCACTGAGCCACACCGGCCGGATTTCAGTGGGTTCTTAAGAGAAATGCAGGCTTAGGACATCATGATAGCAGTGGTCTTGGGAAGTCGGTCGCTGTCAGTTGAAGAAAACACACCGGTTGCCATTTAAGCATAGACCACAGCACCGGATAATTTCGTGCAGTTTTCCACATGTCAGAGCCTCAGGTCTCATTTCTTGGGGAGTCATTTCCATTGAGAAGCGACGTCCTGTCTCAGTGCCCGGAGTGACTGGGTCCTTTCCCGGTGGAAACCCCGCTTCCAGCGCGTGGGCTGGTTGGGGACCGGTTGTTCGCGCCGGTGGATGACCGTCCCGGCCTGAGCACTCAGCTCCGCTGGGGTCCCAGCTCGCGCCCCGAAGGGCTCCGTGTACGCGGAAACGTCGGCAACGTATTCAGGGGGGCGTTCTTGCTGGTTTCAGCAACGCCAGAGCCACTGGGGTCGGGGGGACACAGGGAGGACTTTGAAAGTCACGGGCAGGTCTCCCAGGGACTCCCACACAGACGAGATAAGGACGCTCCGTGGACGCTGTTATCGTCCTACAGCTGGTCGTGCCGTGACGGTGGGCGGTTTCCGTTTCCGCACGAAAACACGGGTTCGTGAAACTGAGGTGATTGTATCCACCTGGGATGAGCTTCTGATTTCAAGAGGGTTTTAAACTTGCATTCTCTTTCAGCGCCGGTGGTCAGGGCTCCAGACATTTCATGAGGTGGCCTTTGAGGTTCCAGGGCCTCTCTGCCCTTGACGGTTAACCTTCCGCGTCTTGGGATCGGTGTCAAACAGGGATGGGTCATGGCACCTGTCTGCTGACTTACCTCGGTGCCTACGTGTGTGGAAACGAAGAGAAGGGGAGCCGGCTTTTCTCTTCAGGTTTCTGAGCTGCCTCGTACCCCGAAGGTGTACAGACAGCACCCTGATTTTCCTTGCATGCTGACGTTCTCCAAAACATTATCGGCAGGTTTATTCTCAGACAACATTATTTTAATCAAATCCCCCATGGTAACTTTCCTAGGCAGGAATTGGATTTTTTTTCTTTTTCCTGAAAGGATTAAATAGCAAAGCTTTGAAGTCAGATGGGCGATTATTACAAAAGCCAGATTAATACAATTTGACCCAATTTCCAGACAGCGGCATTGTACGGAGCCTTGTAAGAATAGCTATTACCGCAAATACGTCTGTTTACAACGCGTGGTTCCAACGCAGTCTAATTTCTCTCCCCGCACAGCAGAAGGTATTACATTCAAATGCAAGCCCTCCCCGGGGGCTTTTCTTGGTAGTCAAGTGACGTGACGATGGAAGGAAGCTGGAGTCTTTCATTTATTTATTCATCTATTTGTTGATTCAGAACATAATTTATTGAGCTTCTACCTTACGCCCGTTACCCATAGGCACTCAGGTCCCCACAGGGAAGATCAACAACAAAGAAGTGAGTGGAGACTACCCTGAGCAGAGATGCAAAGGGAAATGGGTGGGGGGTGAAAACATGAGAGCAGGGACGGCCTCCCGCCTAAACGAGGGCAGGTGCCCTGGACCGCCTGGGCACACGCTCACGGCACGCCGGCAGGGCCAAGGACGGCGCTGGGCTGCACTGGGCCGGGAGCCCTTGGACAGGGTCGAGCAGAGGAGGAGCAAGCCCTGCCTAGGACTTGAACACCTGTCTCCGCACACTTGAGACCAGACCGTGTCGGGGGATTTGATCCGAGGCAAGACGGCACCTAGAGAGTCAGCTGGGCAGGTCCCCGTGGGGTGTGGAGCTGGGACAAGTGCCGACTGGGGAATCGTCTTCCTCTGCCCGGGCTGGAGTGGCTCGGTGGTTAGAGCGTCGGCCTTCCCACCGAAGGGTTGCAGGTTCGATTCCCGGTCAAGGGCACGTACCTGGGTTCCATCCCTGGCCTTGGTCGGGGCTCGTGCAGGAGGCAACCAATCAAGGTGTCTCTCACATTGATGTTTCTCTCCTTCGCTCCCCTTCCCTCCCTCCCTTCCACTCTCTGTGAACATCAGTGGAAGAATATCCCCGGTGAGCACTAACAGAGAACCGAGGAGATGGCTCTGTGGTCTCCCACCCTTCACCAGGGGAAAATAAACTAAAGTTCAAACCCGACAGTTAGTGTCATTATAATGCTTTTAATTTGCATGTGAAATCTAAACGTGTTTCTTCCCTCCACTGACTGTTATTTGCTGTGGTCTCCACCTACGTGGACTAGACTGACTTCGAAATATACAAAGCAAAGGACGGTCAGACCCCAGGGAGGCCCAAGTCTCCATGGCTGGGGATGTAGGTGGGGCAGTGTCCGTTCCGAGATCCTGTTGTCACTCCCCAGTGGAGGCCCTTCGCCGGGACACCAGTGACAGTCGAGTAATTTGCTCAAGTGTGCGCACAGCCATGGGAGCGTCTGCCGTGGGAGGCTGCCATGGGAACCTCGCGGGGGTGTGGACTGGTAGTGTTTACGGCTCCACAGAAACACTCCTGGGTCTCGGCGGGAGTGTTCAGTAAACGGAGAACTGCAGGCAGCTGTCCTTCAGACTCGTGTTTGGTCGTGGGGGGGACTCAGGACTGGGGAGGGGTGCAGGCAGGGGAGGGGCACAGGCGGGGGAGGGGACTCAGGATTGGGGAGGGGTGCAGGCGGGGGAGGGGACTCAGGACTGGGAGGGGCACAGGCGGGGGAGGGGACTCAGGATTGGGGAGGGGCGCAGGGGGGGAAAGGAGAGCTTTGGAGTTGGCCGGCACCAGGAAACCGTTCCCTTTCTGTTTCTCGTGTAGGATGCAATAACTGCATTTTACATTGATTGCTTTTAAAGAAACAGCCCTGGCCAGTTTGGCTCAGCAGTTAGAGCGTCGGCCTGTGGACCAGAGAGTCCCGGGTTCGGTTCCCGCTAAGGGCACGTACCTCGGTTGCAGTTTGTTCCTGGCCCCGGCTGGGGTCGTGTGGGTGGCAAACCAGTCGATGTGTCTCTCTCACATCGATGTTTCTCTCTCTCTTTCCCCCTCTCTCCTTCCCACTCTATCTGAAGATAAATGCAAAACTGTCCTCTGGTGAGGATAAAAATAAATAATAAATAAAAAATAAAGAAAGAAACATCCTGTACCTTTTGGGTAAGAATGTACTTTGCCGAGCTGAATGTTTTGAATCGAGCTGTGCTCTCCAGCCCCTGAGATGAGGGCACAGATAAGAATAATAATGGCTGTGATCGTGTGTGCCCCCGTGCGTGGCACCCTGCTGAAACCTTCCTGCTCGCCCTGGCCGGTCTGGCTGAGCAGGTGCAGCGTCGGCCTGCAGATCAGTGAGTCCTGGGTTCGATTCCGGTCAAGGGCACGTACTTCAGTTGCAATTCGTCCCCGGCCCTGGTTGGGGTTGAGCGGGAGGCAACCAGTCGATGTGTCTCTCTCACATCGATGTTTCTCTCTCTCTCCCTCTCTCCCTCCTGCTCTATCTGAAGATAAATGGAAAAATATCCTCGGGTGAGGATTAAAAAGAATAATAATAAATAAAAAATAAAGAGTTCTTGCTCATTCTATTCTTGATACTCAGAACACCTGTGGGGCGGAGAGGTTACCGTCCCCACGGCACAGGTGAGGTACCCAGGCTCACACAGCAGTAACACGCCCACGGCTGCCAGCCAGCCGCAGAATTGCCGTTCAAGCTCTATCCATCAAACCCGAGCCTGCCTGTGACCACCTGTGACTGCCCCTAGTCCAGACTGGACAGGGGTCCGCTTCTGTGGGGAAGGAGGGAAGCAAGGGCAGGAGAGAAGGGAAGAGACCGCTCTCTTTGCCTGGTAACTTCATGGAGAGAAGCTGTCCAGTTGGCACCTTGCTGGCACAAAGATGCTCATATGGGACAGGGACGGAATGCAGCCCTGGACGGATTGTAGCAACAATGAGTGATGTAATGTATCAATGTATCCCAAAGGGCCTGCAGCATGACTTTCACTTGTTTTTTAAAAACTGATTTTAGAGAAAGGGGGAAGGGGGGAGAAAGAGACATCGACGTGAGAAAGAGACATCCATCAGTTGCCTCTCACACATGCCCCACTGGGGATCAAACTGCAACCTTCTGGTACACAGGACGACGGGCCAGCTGAGCCACACCCGCCAGGACCGTGACCTTGACATTCTTCTACACGCGCTCTGATACGCTGTTTCCACCGGTTAGCAAGGCACGCACAGAAGGTACTCTTTCCTCTTGACAATAAAAAAGGGACAGGGAACAGGAATGAAACGGGACCTGCTTTTAGAATCATCCGGTGATTTTAGAACAGAGCGAAGCCACGCCTGACGGCTTTTCTCACGGCTGTCTAGCGACAGGCGCTGGTTGAGGGCGGCCCGTCGGGACGCCTAGGGGATTCTCAGTGTTCGCCGGCACGTGTGAAAGTGGGGTCGGAGGCGAAATCTGCTGAACCCCATTTCCGTTTTAATTCCTCCGCCACGAGCTTCTTTGGAAAAGGAGAGAGAATTCTAGGAGCATCAAATGGATGGGAAATGATGGTTCCCCTGCAAAGAAAGAAAAAAGATTGTCTTTCTGATAACACGTCACCTGCATTATTGAATAAAATTTACCCGCGTTATGTGTGATAGGATTTCGGTGGAGGAAATTATAAGCAAATGAGTCCTAATGAATCATATCCCACGGCCGCGCTGTTAATACCAAGGTTAATTCTCTTCTGAGGGGAAGCTGCTCCCGTTCTGACGGAAACGGTGATGTTGCTGGGTGTGGGATGGTGCGGATGTGTTTGTTTATTTTCAAACGCTCTGAGATGCAGACGAGTAGGCCGAGTAGCCAGGTGCTGGCCTGTATTTGCTCTGTTCTGTCTGTGCGGAGAGGAGACCAGCAATAATAGTAATAATAATAATAATAATAATAATAGTCCTCTTTCTCCTGGGTTTCATATATTTCTAGCTCGCAGTGCCTTTGGGCTTTATAGCCAATCTTTTAAGTTAAACACTTTTCAGAGAAAATAGGCATTCTAACTTAATCTTTCCCTGAACGTAGATTTCCAGATTGACATCCAACGGTCCTTCTGGACACGGCGGAATTATCAGCACAAGTCAGTGCCCTCACCTTGGATATGTCTGAGTGTGACCTTGAGGGGGTAGTGACAACGTGTTGAGACAATACTCTTCAGTTTCTGCAAAGGGAGGTGCCCCCGACCAGGGAAAATGAGGTGCCTCCACACCCCCACATGCCACTCTAGTCCGGGGCCTCTGTTCCTGCTGTCACGGCGGCGTAATAGTCTTGGGGAGAAAATGACGCTTCGCCGACGCTGTTCACTGACCACGTGTCTCCTAAGTTCTCCTCTGAGAAACAGCCGGACCCGGGCAGGCCGGCCATTCTTACAGCACACCGGCCGCTTGGGGAGGCACGGCTTAAACACTCTCTCCATGGGAGATGCTGTGTCTGCGAGGCACGGTGTTTCAACCGGACCCCTGCCGTCTGGTTTCTCAGCAGCCCGGCTTGGATGGGAGCGGCTGTGACGGGGCTTGGTTCGTCAGTGAATTTGAGCCTTCGAGCCCCGCCCGTCCTTGCGGGGTGCATTCGGTGGGCGAGACGAGGCAATGGTGGTAGTGCACCTTTGGGTCCTGGGCATTCAAGAGAAACCATACTGTTTGTACAGAGTCATCCCGTTCTTCTTTCTATTTTAATTTATGTTGACACTATTACAGATGTTCCCACTTTCCTCTCCTTCACCCGCCTCCCTCTGGCCATCACTACACTGTCGTCTGTGTCCAGGGGTCATTGCATATATGTTCATGGGCTCATCTCCTGCAAAGGGGTGCAGAAAAGGGAACCCTTGTGCACTGCTGGTGGGAATGCAGACTGGTGCAGCCACTGTGCAAAACAGTATGGAGTTTCCTCAAACATTAAAAATGAAACTGCCCTTTGACCCAGTGATCCCGCTTCTAGGGATATACCCTAAGAAGCCTGAAACACCAATCAGAAAGAATATATGTACCCCTATGTTCATAGCAGCACTATTTACAATAGCTAAGATCTGGAAACAGCCCAAGTGTCCATCAGTAGACAAGTGGATAAAAAAACTGTGGTACATGTACACAATGGAGTACTATGCAGCTGTAAGAAAGAAAGATCTCTTATCCTTTGAGACGACATGGAGGGCTCTGGAGAGTATTATCCTAAGCGAAACAAGCCAAGCAGAGAAAGACAAATACCACATGCTCTCCCTTATTTGTGGAATCTAAGAAACAAAATAAACCGACGAACCAAACAGAAGCGGCGGCGTGGAAGTGGGGCACAGACGGACAGCTGTCAGGGGAGCTGAAGGAAGAAGAAAACTGCTGTCTCCTGAGGAGGGTTTGCCTCCCAGGCATCATGCCCACTGCGGCTTTCCACGTGCCACCGACCGTGAGGGCAGCGGTGTGGTGCGTGGCGCCGGACTCGGACACCAGGACGCCCCCATCAGTTCTGTAAAGGGGGACCATCAGGTCCCCCCTGTGAGCTTCACGGACGTGTCGGGAGGACGGGACGACACAGCACCCTGTAGACCTTGGAAAGACCCAGCCCACGTGCCAGGTGTGTGTACTCAGGTCGTGTGTACTTTGGCTGCAGCCAACAAATATACCGAGTGGTTTTCAGAACATTTCCGTTGTGGGTTAGAGGGTGTTCGTCGTGTGGTGGAAACCAAGTGGTCCCTGCCTGGGGCAGCCCGCTGGGAGGAAACAGGCCCTGGAGGAGGCGCGGAGTGGGGCTCGGGACGCCGCCGGGCGCTGACTGTCCTCTGCTGCCACACTTCGGGGTGCCTTTGAAAGGCTTAGGGGAGGAAGTCATTTTTCTATCCAAGGGGAGGGTGGGGTGCTTCACGGAAGAGGTTGACTTTTAACTCAGACTTGACTGGTAGATGTAATTTAACAAGGTATAGATCTCCAAGGGGCCCTTGGGGCAGAGAGGACCGGGCTGGGCGGAGGAGTGGGGTGTGTTGGAGGAAGGAGTGGCTTGCTGGGGTGGACTGGAGAGAGCCTTGCGGGAAAGGGGGGCATGCAGGGGCTGTGAGTGTTGTGTAAGGGGCCCAGGCAGTGTTGTGTAAGGGGCCCAGGCAGTGTGTTGTGTAAGGAGCGGCTGAGATGCTGCTGCATTCGCCCTGGAAAAACCAAGGCTCCCTCACTGGGGCCGCTGGCTTTCCCCGCTGAAGAGTGGCGGGTTGATCCCCTCACGCCGTTGAACTTGGCCTGTCCTTCTTCACCTCCCCGAGCATCTCTGCCTGCAGAACTCTTCCTAAACGCACTGCTCCCTACCTGTGGTTTCAGCGCCCCAGGGTCCACCGCCATCCAGACACACTGACTGGGAGATTCCAGAAATAAACAATGCGTACGTTTTCCATTGGGCTCCACGCTGAGGAGGTGATGGAATCTCACGTGTCCCGCTCTGGGACGTGAATCTCATCCTCAGTCCCTCAGCCTCCAACTTGGTTCTCAGGTCCAGGGTCCAGGTGCCCGTCCTGGGGTTCCCTCCCCCCCTTTTCTTAGTAACTGCCCCAGAGCGCAAGGGCAGCGATGCCAGCCACTCGGACCCTCGACGAGAAGCCGAAGCTGCCTCCTTGAGGGGAAAAGGTCCAAGTTCTCAGTGGAACAAGGCATTTCCTCGGCTCACCATCGCGGGAGGGAGGGTGAGTCCAGGGCAATAAGGTATTTTGAGAGAGAGAGAGAGAGAGAGAGAGAGAGAGGGAGACCAGGACCGTATTCACGGAATTTCGATTACAGGGTATTGCTACAATTGCTCCATTTTATTACTAGCTATAGCTGTTCCTCTCTTGCTGAGCCTCGTCTATAGTTAAATTGTATCACAGGTCTGTACGGGGAAGAACAAAGTATCGGTGGGGTTGATAACAAAGTATCGGTGGGGTTGGTACTATCTGGGCGTCAGGCATCCGTGGGGTCTTGGAGCCGGTGCCCTCAGATCTGAGGACGCGTTGCCGGGGCTCTGCGGAGATGGGCGCCCCGTGCTCTGTGCCCGAGGAGGGGGGCCGGGGAGCCATTGAGAACTGAGGGTCAGAGTGGACCCCCAGGCGGAGCCGGCTCTGGCGGGAGCAGTGGTTGAAGAAGGGGGTTTTATACTTTGCGTTTATTGCTGTATCTGAGCGGCGTGGGGAGCACTCACCTGCCCCCCGTTGACCGTTTAACATGAACCGAAGCGGGGAACAGGCTTCTCGGGAGGAGCGCACGCTGCCCGCTTCCCTGTGCGTCTGGGAAGAGAACATCCTGAGAGACGCTTTTCCCAAAACAAATCCCGGGAAGGCAGGGACGCTTGGTTATTAGCATCTGCGGCGTGCGGGGTTCCTGGCCTCGCCGGCTGTCGTCGCAGCGCGGAAAGATTTCAGCAGGTGTCGGGCGCCCTCCTCCAATGTACAGATCACGAAGCAATCTCAGAGAGGAAGTCGTGCCAGCCCGGTGCCCGGCAGCTCAGGGACATCTGTGCCCTAGTGAGGGCCGGATGCCTCCCGGGTCAGGGAAGGAAGCGGGAATAGAGCTCCCATGTGCCTGGACCACACAGCTCTGAGCACAGTTTGAGAGTCTTAATTTGTGTCTAATCGTAATTGCCTGCCACCCCCCAGGGCACGAGATAAGCAGCCTGGTGCTCACTGGCCCTGTTAATACCCACGGACGAGGAGGCGGAGTCAGCGGAGCGCTGGAGAAATTCCCAACACCCACCCTTGACTAAAACGGACCCCAATATTGCGAGGCCAAAAATTAGGACTGGGCAGTCCGTGTCCGCCTCCAGTGGCCCTTTCTCCCAGCTGCTTCGAGAGCTCGCGGATTCAAGCAGCCAGCTGAGCGGGGAGCCCCTGTGTCTCTCACTGTCCTTGGCTGATGCCTTGGAATCGAGATCATACTGTTTTTCGAGAAATGACCATTCGAAACTAGAAGCCTCTATGTGCTCAGGTTCTGAAACTACCCTCCCCGCCGTGTCTGTTATTGATCGCTGCGACGGGGCGGGACGAGCGTGTCTTCTCTCCCAGTCCCGGGGATCAAGGAATCAGAGGCGGCTGGGACATCCTCGGAGGTCACAGTGGAGCTGTGGGTGCCCTCAGGGGCCAGGCTCCCTCCCAAGGCTGGCAGCCCCGGGAGCCAGGGGTCCCCAAGAGGTGTCCAGCTGGGAGGAAGCAGCAGTGACTTTCACACTGTGACCTTGAACTTGGTGCATATCCTTGCTCCTGTTCGATGGGTGGCACAGACCGAGCCAGGTGCATACAATTTTGGGAGGCTACACACGGGGGTGAATACCAGATGGGGGGCTGGGCCATCTTGGCGGCTGCCCAGCACACCCCGTGTCTGACTACCTTCCTCTTTCTCTTCGGAGCCACGCAGAGAATCATTCCATCCCATCTAGATCTCCCCTCAGGGGCCGGGGGAGCTTTGGTTCAGAATGAAGACGGGAGGTAAGGGATCCCCCGTCCCTGCACGGAGCACGTCTTCAGAGAGACAGCTACCGTGGCACGTCGTCGTTTTGAAACGGGGACGTTCTGCATGCTTTGCAAAGTTTGCATCGTTCGTGGTGAGACATTTTAGGATCATAGGAAAGAACGCTGAGTTACTCGATGTTAATTCCGTCCTTTCTTAACCTGACCGTTATTATCGGCCTGAGATACTATGAAGCGTGAACTATTATGTAAAATGTGTTGTACAGCTAATTCAGAGGTGATACGTCTCACCCCTTTTGTAATCCCCACCCGAAGCTATTTCTGCCATCGATCTTTGGAGAGAGTGGGAGTGGGAGTGGACATCAATGTGAGAGAGGCACATCGATTGGTTGCCTCCTGCACACACACCGACCAGGGCTGGGCATCGAACCTGCAACCCAGGTACCTGCCCTTGACCAGGAATCAAACCTGAAACCCTTTGGTGCGTGGTCCAGTGCTCTAACCACTGGCCAGGGCATGCATCACCCCCTTTTAAAACAATACGCCGATTACACTGTGCCCATTTCTAAGGCGGGGGGGGAGGGATTTGAGGAAGCCTCAGAGAAGAAACAGACACATTTAAAAATAATGACCTCTTTGGAAGCTAATGTCCAGCTTCCGGTTGCTTTTTCCACTGCTGCCCAGGATTATGTAGCGGGTCTTGGTGGCCTTGTGCAGCCCCAGAGGCAGGAAGGTCCGTTCCTCTCCACTCCCATCCTCTCTGCTGAGCCCACAGCTGCCTTTAAAAATCTGGGATGAAAAAGACAGATTTGGTGACAGTTTCCTAATACCAACATGGGCACAAGGCTGACGAAAGAGCCTTCAGGAACAGTGGGAAATACTCGGATGTGACGCAAGGCATAGAGACTTCACAGACACACACGGCTTGTTCAAAGAGCAACTGGAGAGAGAGAAACTTCGATGTGAGAGAGACACACTGATTGGTTGCCTCCCACACCACCAGGGCCGGGGATCGAACTGCAACGGAGGTACATGCCCCTGATCAGAATCGAACCCGCAACTCTTCGGTCCGAGGGCTGTTGCTCCAGCTGCTGAACCAAAGCGGCCAGGGCTGTGTTTCTCACTTTTCATTTTGTCAGCTAAGTACGTAAAACAGAAAACCAAGTGGCCATCATTACATAAAAGACATGTTAGCCCACAAAGTCAACTCTTAAGAGCTGGCCATCAGAGCAGCCCCTGGGAAGATGGAGAGTGGACAGTGGACAGGCACACACTTGGACACACACACACACTTGGACTTGGCACTGAGCACGAACAGTCAACCAGACGGTTCCCTGAGGACCCGGGAGGAGCAGTCGACCTCTGGGCCCAGTGGTTTTCACAAAGCATCGTCAGCACCTCTTGGGGCCTTGTGAGAAAGGCAGATTCTCATCTCCTGTCCCAGACCTGCTGGGTCAGAAGAGTGACATCATTGCTATCGCTTAGTGCGTTTTCAAAACACAGTTCTGTCTGAGCTCATAGCAATCAAAGAGAGAGCATCGAGGAGGAGGTCAGGAGAGCGTGTCCGGAGAACCAGGTGTGGCCTCTCCGGGCTGTGAGCACACAGCTGTTCTGGGGAAAAGACGGGATCGTGCCAACATGATGCGTCCGTCCCTCCTCATCAGCATCCCCTGCATCATGTACTTAAGGGCATTAGAATACACCCCATCAGTGATGACCTGCAGGCACTTGGCTGGGCACTAAAAAGACACGAAGAAATATAAGACAAGAGTCTTTCTCTCAAAACCTTTTCCAATGAGCCATTTCTCCAAAGAGTGTAGGTAGGTTCCTCTTATTTGAAAATGGCATTTGGAAAGCAAGATCGAGGGTGCCAGGTTTTGAGGCCTGGCCGCTGGCACCAGCTTTATGTAACGTGGTTCCGGAACAGTGGCCCTTAGGAGGCTCCAATGATTCCGATTCGCCAGCATTCTCCGCCTCAGAAGCCTTGTCGCTCTCCGAGGTGCTGACCTGGAAAGGCTTTGGTGCTGGGGGAGAGGGAGAGGAATATGCTCTCCCTCTTCAGTGCAGCTACAGTCATTCTCCGTTCTGCGATGCTAATAAGGGAGGAAAATATATTCCTTGGGTGCAATAAGTTCAGAAGTCTTGGAATTTAACGAGTAGTACCTGTGTCTGTAAACCCATCCCTTGGAAAGGACAAGAGAGCATCTCTGAAAAGGAAATACAAGGCGCTGTCCGTAAGGTCACCTGTGAACAGCGATCACACACACTTGGATTTTCCTAACACCGTGGCTTAGGGGCGACCGTTTGGGAACGTGGGGAAGCCCCGGCGTGAAGGGTTTGGTTTAGATGTTCACATGTCCTGACGGGTACGGTTGGTGGATTTTGGAGAAATCAGTAATGAGTTGTGCACTTTTTTCCGACTCTGATCGTAAACAGGCACCTTCAGTGTCTGCCGGGATGAAACTATTTCACACTCAGTCTTTTATGGGACTTAAAGTTTTTGTCTTTTTCCATCATTGAAGTGTACGAAATAATGAGATTCTTCCGGCTCTGTGCACGGGTTTGAGGGGGTCCCCATCCTTTTGGGTAACCAATATTGTGACCTATACCGTTTCCCAATATCCTCCTAATATGTTCATTTCTGGAGATAGGCGGTAAGAACCGGTGCTGGTTACAATTAAATAACTAAACGTAGGTTTCCATTTCGGCATCATTCGTCAACGGATGTTAGGATGTTTAATTTTACTTATATAAGCATCCAAGTCCCAGAGTGTGAGGTATTTTGTTTCTTTCCTTTAAAAAAAAAAAAAAAAAAAGCAAGGTTAGTGTTTCCCCTTAGAGCCTGATTTATTTGCTAGATTAAAAAGCAATTAAAATCATTGTTGAACACATGGAAAAAAAACAATGGATCGTTGCAATTCTTTCTTTTTGTAAGAGATGCCTGCATGTTTGGTTTCCTTTCACAATTGACTCTTAGGAATTACGCCTTATGTGTCTAGCAACCTCACCAGAGCTAGTTTTGGTCTGAGAGTGTCCCCTGCCCCAACCCTGTGAAAAATTCCCATGAAATCAGATATTTCTAGGACTAGATATGTCCTTAAAAGGTCACAGAGGACACCCCTCGCTCTCTTTGGTTAAAACCATTCCTGAATGACCTTTATGAAAGAACACCTCCTGCTGCTTAGCAGAAATGTCACAGGGATCGTCAGGAACGTCCCTCGATGACTTCCCAGTGTTTGCTAACTCACATGGCATCTGCCCCCCTTCCACTGTTCGCAGCTACGGTGGGCTTCCGCCTCCCCAGGAAGTGTGTAACGGTTCTTCCCGAACGCGGGTTGAAAACCTGAATCTGTAAGAGAACTAGCCCTCCAGAAGTGCGACCCCTCAAAGTCAGCTGTGCGCGTGAAGACGTTTATGAACTCTGTTTCGTTTTTTTTTTTTTTTTCTCTCCAGGCTGCCTCATGCTTCTTGGCTTATTTCTGACATTTGATTATAGGTCGTTTCTAATTGCAAAACACATGCTTACCCTGCTTTTTGTGGGAGCCAGCTGTCCCCAACATCTGCCTCTGAAGGGCTGTAACCCTGTGGTTCCGGGGTTAGTGATGCCGATGGCTTGGCCTCAGAGCGACAGCACCCTCACAGAGGCTCAGGGATTCATCCCTGGCGCTCTCGGGAAAGCAGGTCACGACTCAGCTCACGGTGCCGGAACAGCCGCAATGGCACAGACAGAATTCATTCCGCAGCGTTCCGGAGGCTGGGGGTCCAAGATCAAGGTGCCCGCCAGGTGGGCTTGGGGTGTGGTCCCTCTTCCTGGCTTGTAGGTGACCGTCTTCCCGCTGTGTCCTCGCGTGGCCTTTCTGTACGCACCTGCTCTCGTGACCCCGTTGAACCTTCATTACGTCCTTCCAGGCCCGGTCTCCAAATACCGATTCAGTAGGGGGTTAGAGCTTCAAGATGTGCATTTGGTGGGGGACACAATTTCCTTCCTAACAGTGGGTGTTCCATGAGCTCAGGGAAAGCTTTCTCTCCGTTTCCCTCAGCTCCCACAGCCCAAATGCAGCGTCTTTTTATTTTTTTACATCAAATCTTTTCAAGCTCTGCCTTAATGCACCCCACTGGTTCCGCCCTGCCTGTCAGGATGACTTGATCTCCCCGCCCCATGGCGTCTCCCGCTTCCTCCCTGGTTTCCCCTACGCCAAGGAGGCCCATTCAGCAGATGGCGCCTCGCCCGTGCCCGAGGGCAGCCTGCTCATGCCCTTTATGTGGCTTCTCCCCTGAAACCTTACAGAATGCGGCCGGTGCTCACAAACCCTCATTATCAACACCTTCCTCATCTGAACCCTGCGGGCTGACATTTAGAATATTCAAAGTGGGGTCTGAGAAACGCTGGTGCCCCTGGACGTCCATCGGAAATGCAGACTCCGGCCCCGCCCCAGACGTGCTGAATCTGAACCGGGTTTCCTGAAGGTCCTCAGCGGGTCCTCATGAATGTTAACGTCTGCTGTGGATTGCTCCTTGAGGAATGAAAAACAGCTACTACCCCATCCCGCAGGCACCCGGACGATCATTAAATCCCTTTCTGTCCCCACTACTTAGTTTAAATAGACCGCAGTCACCAGGGTTTCCTCAAGAGACTCATTTCCCTAAACAGTGGTGATGTCTCTGTACCGGCTGGATTTTTATTCGGTTAGTCGGAGATCACAGGTCTGTTTCCATGGAGTCTCTCGATGGCAGAAAGCTTTGGGGTGGGCGGGCGTCTGTGATGAGGCAGGCCGCGGGGAAGAGGAGGCTGCTGGCAGTCTGTGGGATGCGGCTGTGTTTCTTCATTGGTCGCACTTTTATTCAGATGCCAGTTTTATTTTCCTACAGAGAGAAAAAAAAAAGGAAAATATTATTTGAATCCATTTACCTGAAGCCACATTGGAAGTGTTTCTAGTTTTAGACACTTATTTTGTATTAAATACACAAAACGTTTTACAAATACTAACCCCTCCTCTGGTTAATTTTTTTTTTTTTACGTCTATCACTGGACTTTTAGAAGGATGAATATGGTAATGGGAGTCAAACGCTTTCTCTGCAACTGCTTGAGAAATCCAATAACCGATTATTTATAATAATTGAAAATTAAGTGAAAATCAAAATGAGTATAAAGCATTTTTTCCCCCAACAATCATGCATGCTAGTGAGCCCAATAAAATAACCTGCTTTCACATGAAAATTAATTCAGGAGTGTTCTCGCAGTCACAAAATGCTTTGTAGAACGTGTTCATTTCAGCATTACTCTCGTATAGGATTTAAATATATCCACAGACATAGATGATATAGATACAGATATAGATGGTATTGACATACGTATAGATGATATTGATATAGATACAGATATAGATCTCAGTTACAGGAAATGAAGCATACATTTGTGCATTTCCTGGCTGTTTGAAGCTACCCTGTCTAACATTTCTATAGAGAGAATGTTGTGATGCCTGCATCTGACACTGGACGCCCCAGGGTCACAGCGTCCCACAGCTCTCCACAGAGACAGCTGAACCTTGGCCCTTAGATTTGCCGTCATTAGGATATATTGGCTTCTGATTTCTAGGTGAACACCTTTAGCTACCGTGAACTTAGCTCAGAAATGTTACTCCTCAGACTAACGAAATTCAGATGCGCTTGAAAAAGTTAGAAGAAAGGGCTTTTCTTTTTTTTTTTTTAATTTGTCCTCACCCAAGGACTTTTTTTTTTTTTTTTTGCATTTATTTACAGATACAGTGGGAGGGAGAGAGGGAGGAAGAGAGAGAGAGAAACATCGGTGTGAGAGAGACACATCGAGTGGCTGCCACCCACACGACCCCAACCGGGGCCGGGGACAAACTGCAACTGAGGTACGTGCCCTTAGCGGGAACCGAACCCGGGACTCTCTTGTCCGCAGGCTGATGCTCTAACCACTGAGCCAAACCAGCCAGGGCGAAGAAAGGGCTTTTCTGTCAGAAAGACGTGATTTTCAGCGGTTGAGTTTCCTCTCCCGTGTCCCTTACGTGATTTTAAAACATTAAAATGAAAAAGGAAGTTCTCCCTTTCACGATACGGAGTTTGAGTCCCTCTTCCCAAAGGTTTCTGTTACTTAATCACCTTCAGAAACACTGTAGTGGTTCTCAGTTTCCTATCAGATACAACAAAAATTTCCTATCTTGATAGTTAAAGCATCTTAAGTTAACCCCACCCCCTAATGCTTTTAATACAGCTCTCTCCTCCCTCCCTCTCCCTCCCTCCCTCTGTCCCTCCTCCTCCCCTTCAGAAATGCTCTTCTAAATAACCTACACATTGCATAACACTTCGGAGTCATTCCTCAGGGTCATCTCTCTATTGCTGCAGAACCGATCTCCCCTAAACTTGGCAGCTTCACACAGCATCGTTCCTGAGTCATCCGTCCTAGATTCTTTGGGTCAGGACACTCGGAGTAGCCTGGCCACTGGGTTTGAACCTGACCCCTCTCGTGAGGTTGCAATCAGATGCTGGCTGGCGCTGCATACCCCTGGGCTGGTCTGGGGCTGGAGGACCCCCTTTCTGCTCACTCACATGGCCGGCAAGTGAGTGCTGGCCTTTGGCTGGGAGCCTCCGTCCCGGTCCACACGAGCCTGTCCACGGGCCACGTGAGGATTCTCATGGCCTGGCAGCTGCCTTCTTCCATGGGCAATTGCCTGAGGTTTTGGCCAGGGCAGATGCTGTAATGACTTATGTCATCCAGCCTCAGAAGTCACGTAAGGTCACTTCCACCATAATCTATAGGCCACATGTCGCCAGCGCCGAGTTCACTGGGAAGGGGGCGGCACGGGGGTGAATAATAAGAGGGACATATGGGGCATCTGGGAGCCTCCCTCACACCAGAGATGCTCACCCAGCCCCCCGTCTCCATGCCCTCCTTCCACACGCAGATCAAGCCCTCGCCCTCTGTGGATCTCCCTGACCCACCCGAGAGGAAATGAAACCCACTGGCACGTGTTATCTCCACCAGTCAGGCGCCTGTGCTGTCCCTGCGTGGAGAAGGTTTGTCTCTGGAGTTGAGTTATACTCTAGGCCAATTACTCAAGGGCCAGCTCTAACTCCGAATACCCTTCCCACGTCCGGGATGCATAAAGATGCCTCGAGGAGCGTACTCTGAATCCAGGGGGACGTTCTGCCGGGTACAGCGTTCCCAAAGCCGTCGATGCTGCTCCTTTGGCTGACGTCGATCGCGTTGCGCCAGCATGCTCAAACTCGGTGCGAGGGGCGAGTGTGGCACCGTGGCCCAGTTTCTGGAGAACTGGTCGGCTGGTCCGATTCCCCAGGTCGTGAGACCTGAGGCACGATGTGGATAGGACGTTCACTCCACATCCAGGTCCCTGAAGGTCCCTGCGCCGTCTCGCCTCCCTTCTGAATCGGTAAGAGAAGATTGCATTTACGCTCGGAATGATTTGACGGTGACGTTTTGACCTGGTAGTTGAACTTGCTTAGTGTTATAAACCCTTCAATGGCGGTACTGGGCAACCCTCTCTCGTCTCGAGCATCCAATTCCCTGGCGAGGCCGGAGAAACGCGTTTTCGGTGTTGGAGACCCAAAGCCCTCTTCCCCATTAGAGGTATTTATCTTTTGGATTGAATTTGGCATCTCCTCCCCAGCGTCCAAAAACCATCGTGATTTTTGGGATGGAGCTGGGCCAGGACTGGGACTGGGTGGGCTGGGATTGGAGCACGGAGCTCCTCTCTGTCCCTTGGCTCCGACGCCGGCGTTCCATAACCCTGCGTGCAGAAACACGGCCGTGGTGATTTTGCGGCCGAATTCCAGCCTGTCAGTTCAATTAGCCTTTACTAATTTGCATAAGTAAGGGTCAAACTCCTGCTTTCCAGTGGAGACCGTGAGCTCAGAGGATCTCAGGAGCTCTGTCTCGTCAGATCCAGCCTCTGGGAGGTGCGTGGGCCCCCTTCACGTTCTCTGTTCGTGCAAACAACTAATATGCAAAATCCCTTCAGCAACTCAATTCCAAAGTGGGTTTGGGGGGCTCTGTAAAACCCTGGTACCCTCTCGCCTTTTCCGTGGGCTCAGCGTCCCTTATGACCCAGGTCGAGGCGTGGTGCCTCAGATCCCAGCAGACTGACCTGGAAGGTCACTGTCTACGGCTGCCTCCAGGCTCCTTGGTTCTAGGACATCACCAATCATCTTCCAGCGTGGCCCAGGGACACCTGGAATTTCGCAATTAGCATTTTTTCCCGTCTTTGTGGTGAAGATGCTTTTCCAGCTGTCTGCACAGAGCTCATTCAGGACGTTTATTCAAATGCAGATTCTACCTCAGCAGGTCTGAGCTGAGTCCAGGTGCCATCTCAGGTAGCCTATGAAAGACCACCTCCCAAGACTGAAGAGTTGCCATTTTTATGATTATAGAACACTGGGCCCTCTTTGCAAACCCATGTAAAAGACAAGCATAGTCCAGCTCAGGTGGGTCAACAGCCGGTCAGGAAGGTTGGACAGGGTTAAGGGGTCAGAGAGGCAGCCCCCAACTGGGGTGGGCTTGGAAGGAAGTCACCCCTGCCAGGCGAGCGGAACAGAGCAGGGAGACCCCCACAAAGTCCCTGGGCCTCTCTCCTCCAGCCAGCCATCTCCTGCTGGCCAAGCTGAAGCCATCAGCAAGGCCGTGCAGGGGGTTGCCGTCCGTAGTGGTCAGGGCTAGTCTTCAAGGATACGGAGCAGGTCAGGGGAGGCGGCAGAATGACGTTCAGGAAGGGTTGGAGAGAGAACACGGAGCTCCCTTTCGGAAGAGGAGAAGGTCGGAGAAGGGGGTGATCTGATGAAGACCCGAGGTGGCCACCCACGGTGGGATTGGAGACCCCATGCTGAACGTTAAAACTCTAGCCCCTGTCCCGAAGCAGCCGTGATATTCGGGAGCCTGAGCACTGCCTTCGTAAAGCGATTTTGAGGGAACTTGCTAAACTGGTTTTCGGAGATACAGGTCTGTGGTGAGCCATTCCTGTAGATGGTGGTTCTCATACTTCAGTAGCTATAAACATCACCTGGGAAGATGCTAAAACGTGAACATTCTCTGCTCCTCCCCCCAGAGACATAGGTCAGTGGATTACACAGGGCCCGGGAGGCAGCATCTGGACCTGTCTGCCCAGGGGATTCCAACTAGGCTTCCGCAGATCATTGGAGGAACATACAAAGCTGTTTCAAATCCTTTCTTGTCGTGCCCATAGCTTTTCTTCCTTCTGTCCTACAGACTAGATCACTACTCTTTTTCTTTTTGTCCAAAAATCTTTGGCTGACTCTGTAGGGAGGCAGTAATTAAGTTCTGGCCTGAGCCCTTTTTCTTCAGATCAGTAGACGAATTCCCTTGACACCTCCTTGTAGGTCCAAAATTGCAATAAAATATTGACTGTGTGCTCTGTCTCTTCATCTGTTACATAAGGTCCAAAGTAAAGTAAATATTTCTGTCTGTTCCTTTCCTGGTGTCCACATCGTGGTTCAAACACACGCCTCAATGTTTTCATAACCTGCGGTTACTTTTTAAAACATCAGTTTCCCCTGTCACAACAAGAAAGGCATCCTTACATTTTTTTTGTTTGTTGTTTTTAATGGCAATAGTTAAAGACTTTGGGTCGTAAAATAACAACGGAAACTGGACTGATAACACTGAAGCGACACACTCGTCGGGATTTAGTTCACGGCTGAAACTCACCTGGCTGGTTCCCGGTGTGGACCACCTCGAGATAACATGTTGCCACTTAAACTGCAGGCTCTGTTTGAATAGTTTCAGGGAGAAATTATTCGAGGATGTGCCATGTAAACAGCTGCCCTAAGGAGGCCACCGTAACCCACTTTCCCTTTTCTTAACTAAAGCGGAGACATCTCTCTGCACATCATTGCTCTTTGCTTCACCACAAGGATCCAGACCGTGGCCTCTTCAGATGCGTCTTCTTCGCGAGTCTGGGGGGACACCCTGCTTCTCACTCTCCCTGTATCTGATGTCCCCACCTGTTTTCCACTCGGTGCCTTCTAAATTCTTTTCCTCCTGTTTCCTTTCGTGTCCTGTGCTGAGCTCCTCACCTGGGCTGTGCAGGGTGCTCTCTCAATCGTTAGCGTCTTCTCACCCGAGCGGTTCTGCTGTCTGGTCTGCAGAGTAACTCATCACAGACACGCCTGAATCTGCCTCTGGATGTTTGCGTCTCTCCGGCATTTTCGATCAGAGCCTGTGTGGGCTCTGAAACCTCTTGTCGGTGGTGGTTGCTTTCGTGCTCACGGCTGTGCCAGAGGGGAGAGATTTTCACTTAAATCCTGGCTTCTCAGGGTATGAAGTTTGTGAGAGACCGTGGTAGGAGGGCATTGAGAGGGAGGCAGAGAGAGAGAGGACACCAAATCCACTGTGTGTCCCTAGGAACCACTCCCCAGGCTGTTCCAGGGCTGACCCTCCCCCACCAATGCCACAGGTGGGGATCGGCCTCATCAGCATTTCACCACCATCCTCTGAGGTGGGGACCACGCAGACTTCTCCTTTCTGATGGGGGCTCCTCTTCGGTTCCTCTGACCAAATATGACCTCTGTTGTGCTTTGAGCACCTTTGTGAAAAGATAAGAGGCGCCAGTGACGAGAATTAATTAAACGAGGCAGTAAAACAGAATCAGGGTTGTGCGTCCCACAGGCCGACGTGGTGAATACTGACGGACGTGTGTCAACCGCTTTGAATGTTATTTAAGACTTGTCCCTGCGCCTTCGAGTCCTGTGTTGTCCCCAGCGCGGACGCATGGTGACGAGGAAGCTGTTTGGCCGTCCTGAGATACAGGCACCATTGATTTTGTAATTTGCTGCTACCTTCTACTTACCGTAAATGGCCCGTGATACATAAAAGAAATTTATGTCAGAGCTCTTCACGGGGAATAAATATCAGAAAGAAAATGTGTTTAGACCAGAGACTGGAGCGAGATAATGGGAGGTCCCGTGGCCGCGTTTCCGTGGTTTATTTTCTCCCGATCGTTTTAATAGTTGCTGTGTGAATATTTTCCTTTTTAGGGTATTTAATTCCACCCTGGCCTGATTTTGGACACATTTCAAGGCCCCGGGGCGGGGGTGGGGTGGGTAACCAATCCGGGTTGTTCTCAGGGTTGTTCTGACGTCAGTAGGACACAGAACCATTCCTCCGTGTCTTCTTCTAGAAGTTACCAAAGGCGGCTTACAGAGGCCTCTGGTGACCCCTCCCCCCACTGCATTGTGGATTAAATGCAAAACACGGGCTGTTGTCTGCAAAGCGGCCCTGTGTTACCTGTGCCCTCTCTGCAGCCTCAGGGTGAGACATGGCCCCCGGTGTGTAGGCCACGCCCCCGGGTGTGTGAGCCACGCGGGCACCAGGCTCCACCCCCCACGCCACGCTGCCTGAGTGGAGAGCCTGTGCGCCGTTCACCCAGCTCATTCCTACACAGCCTTCGGCAATCAACTGAAATGTCACTTCCTCAGAGAGCTCTGGCTCGCCTCCCTGGCACCCCATCAAAACTGGCACCCACCCCGTCCTATACTCCCTCGCTGCACCTGACTTCCTGTCCTGGTCACTTACCTCATGGTGTCATCCTTGGTCCGATGTCCCTCTCTGTCCTCCTGGGTGTGAGGGCAGGAGCAGTGAGTGTCCTTTGCTTCACCTCTCACGCCCAGTGATGTCACAGACTCGTGGTGCCTGACACACGCCTCAGCTTGGCCGCCGTGAACTTCACAATAGAAAATCCATACACAGCCCGCGACAGCCCCAGACCCTCCATCGGGGACCACACCCCCAACGCTCCTGCACCTCGCTCCCCCCTTTCCAACTGTGACTCCTCTGTCCCCGCCAAGTTATGTGGCATCTGCATTTTATGGAAATGTCATTTTTCCTTGTCTTTGTAGACTCAGGTGTGGACCCTATTCTCGTAGTTTGCCTACTGGTGAACTTTACGTAAATGGAATCATTCAGCGTGTATTAGTGTCTGACCCATTTCACGAGTTTTCCCCGCGCTGTGCTCGTTGGAGTAGGTTGTGATTCTCGTCGATGCGTAACATTTTACCGTATGGAAGGTACCGCTCACCAAGGTAGACACGCTGTCTGCGTCACGGTCTCAGGCCGCGTCAGCTGCCTGGCCAGGGCATTGGGGTTGCAGGTGCCATTGCTATGGTGACTCGTGTCTCTCTGACCCCGTGGCGACTCGTGTCTCTCTGACCCCGTGGCGACTCGTGTCTCTCTGACCCCGTGGCGACTCGTGTCTCTGTGACCCCGTGGCGACTCGTGTCTCTCTGACCCCGTGGCGACTCGTGTCTCTCTGACCCCGTGGTGACTCGTGTCTCTCTGACCCCGTGGTGACTCGTGTCTCTGTGACCCCGTGGTGACTCGTGTCTCTCTGACCCCGTGGTGACTCGTGTCTCTGTGACCCCGTGGCGACTCGTGTCTCTGTGACCCCGTGGTGACTCGTGTCTCTGTGACCCCGTGGTGACTCGTGTCTCTCTGACCCCGTGGTGACTCGTGTCTCTCTGACCCCGTGGTGACTCGTGTCTCTGTGACCCCGTGGTGACTCGTGTCTCTGTGACCCCGTGGTGACTCGTGTCTCTCTGACCCCGTGGTGACTCGTGTCTCTGTGACCCCGTGGTTCACCATTTCTGTGAGGCTACATGTCCTTCCTTTGGACTGAACTAGATGCAAATACCAGGGTGAGACCATTCTTGATGTAGCTGTTTAAAAAAAAAAAAAAAAAAAAGAATTATTCCAGGCCAGCTAGAATCGACAAATGCTCACGCTTTCTTTTTGAGTCAGTTGGCACCTAAAATAGCGACGGTCTCAGGAACAGCCCACAAGAGGCCCCTGGACAGTCCGTGGTGTCAGCTGTCCGGCTGGCCTGGAGTCGCCCCCTCCCGTCACCGCGGGGACAGACTCCAAGGCTGATCGATGGCGACAAGTGTGGGTTCTTGAGGGTTTGTTGAGGTAATTGCTATATCTCACTCGGTGTTTCTCTGGGAAATTATGTGTCCAGTTGGCAGTGCCCGAGAGGTAAACCACGCTAGTTATCTGACGTTCACCTGGTTCTCGAGTGCAGATCTGCCTGGGTGCAGCACCGAGGCGGAGGCGTGTCCCTCGCTGATGAACACGGAAACCTTCCAGGAGGGGACCCGCGGGGTGCTGGGCGGGCGGGCCAGGTCGCTTCCTGCTCTGTGTGTTCAGCTGCTTTGTTCCCAAGTTTCAGAAACCAGCTTCAACTAGCGTCAGTAAGACGGGAAATAAAATATTTTATAAAGAAACAGGAATGTCTTCTGGCTGGTGTGGCTCAGTGGTTGAGCGTCGACCCTGCACCAAGAGGTCGCCGGTTCGATTCCCAGTCAGGGCACATGCCCAGGTTGTGGGCCCGATCCCCAGTGGGGGGCATGCAGGAGGCGGCCAATCGATGTTTTCTCTCATCGATATTTCTATCTCTCTGTCCCTCTCCCTTCCTCTCTCTAAAATCAATAAAGAAAACATTTTTTAAAAAAAGAAAGAAACAGGAATGTGTTAGTAAATGTAAGGGAAGATGCATTCGGGCCTCAGGAGGAAAACTGAGTGAAGAGTTGGAAAACCGCAGGGTCTGTGCTCTGTCTTTGTTCCTTGTCTCCTCCCTGCTCCTCTCTCTCGATCATTCTTCCCCTTCTGGAAAACTGCTCTGCTTTCTCCTGAGTCCCTGTGTCTGCCCTGGGAAGCAGACATGCCCACGGCCACCCTCCCGCCTCCTCACGCTTCATGAGCGTCATCAAGAACAGCATCCCTGAATTCCTGGAGCAGACTTCGGACTCAGCTTGGTCCAGTTACTTAAGGGGGAGCTCAGGGGGCTTGCAGCATAGACAGGTGGCCCCGGCACCCGTGGGTCGGGGAGGTGGCAGCAGAGCTCACTGTGACCGAGGCATCTTGCACGGGGTATCTCTACACCGCGCCGGAGGGTTAACCCAGGGGTGGCGAGCCCTTCGGAAAAAATGAGCTCAGATTACTTTAGTCTGAGCCATGAGATTGCTGGTGGTTCTCACCTTTGAGACATGTTTGTTAGCGACCTGATGTTTGGTGAGAGCCCGCGGGAACTGCTTATGTTGAGAGATGGCGCGTCGAGCTCGCCCAACAGCCGCCCAGTCTCCAGCTTGTCTCGGAATTGCCTGTGGGTCCGGCGAGCCCGTGCGGAGACGCTCATTATTGAAAGATGGCTTTGAACACTGTTCTCAGGAACAGCCGTGCAGGAGACACAGGTGCTCGACGTTGAATTCTGCCCCCTGTTGGCGGCGTCTTATTATAACCTGACGGCGAGATAACCAGAGACGCACGGCCGAATTGTAAAGGAGCACTTTATTTCTCCGGCGGGCTGCGGAGGGCATAGTCTCCCCTCAGATCAACAGCCCCGATTCTCCTTGCTCCTCCCATTTTAAAGACAGAAGCCCCCTCTTCCTTTTGCCCCCCTCCCCTCAGGGAACCAGTACAATAGTGGGAGTGACAGAGACCACAGAAGTCAAAATTAGCATTATTCACCACAGCACAAGTACCTGCAAATACCTATACTCAGGAAACTGCAAATGCCTCCCAACTCCTGGGGCCACTATAATCTTAGGCAAAATTCCTTCCTGTCTAGGGGTAATTAACCTATTGTTGGAAGAATATCGAGGAAGGTCTATTGGTGATAAAATGGAGTCCTTTAGTCGCCTTGGCCAAGGGGCCTACATAAAATGGAATCTAGTCGCCTTCGCCTGGGGCCCAGGTCAGTCTTTTCTCGCTGTGCGGGGCATCTCTGGGCGTGACGTACCATGAGTGCCTTCTGGCAGCGGCTGGGTCACCGTGCTGTGGCTTTTGTGATGTATGGGACAACATGGGGTCTTTAAAATATTACGTCAAAACAGATCCCACTTAGCCTGAGTTCTGAAGGTAGGAACGACTTTGAGTTTGAATTAATTTCCTAAAGACTCTATCAGACGGAGTCAGTGCAACGGAAGACCTGGAAGTGATTTCAGGTCAGGTGTTGAACTTGTAGGTGAAACGCAATGAAGCCCTGGCTGGTGTGGCTCACTCGGTTGGAGCGTCATCTCATACGCCAGAAGGTTGTGGGTTCGATTCCTGGTCAGGGCACACACCTGGGTTGCGGGTTCGATCCCTGGTTGGCAACCAATAACCAATCACTGTCTCTCTCTCTGTCTCTCTCTCTCTCTCTGTCTCCGTGCTGATTTGCCTGGTTCCACCGTTCTGCCCAGCCTCAGGCTGGGGGTTGACAACTGCTCTAGTAACTGGCTGCGGGTACGGTTTCAAAGGGCTCTGCCGCAGGCAGGAATATAAAGTCCTGTTATATAAAACAGTCAGCTGCAGAGATTTCCAAATTCATAGGATCTGGGGTGCCGGTCCCGTCCCTGAGGCAAGAATACATGGGTGCTGGAGAGCCCCAGGGACCTAAGTGGTGGGGCAGCCTCCAGAAACACTGGGAGCATGGCAGGGGGTGACAGGGGCCAAGGGACACCCAGAGTGTGTCTGTGATAACAGGGACTTTGAGCTCGTCTCTGTCACCAAGATAACGATGACTCCTTTTTCATCACCAGGCCTCAAAATAGAGCCTGTCAGCCAGACCTCACTTCTAATTAGTGACATCAGCGGAAGTGTGTGAAGGGTCAGAATCTGTCCCCCGCCACCAGCCACCTGCCCTGCCCTGCCATCCGTGACACCCACAGACCTGGAACCACACAAAACAGTGTCTCGTGGCCTCAGCCCTCGTCCACCCTCACACACACAGCCAGCAAAAGCACCTGGACCCCTAGCAGGCCAAACAGCGTTCATAGAGGAGGGGACCCGGGAGGAGGAGCCTCTCCCAGCTGCGGCCACACCTGCCCCCGCCCTTTCCACGGACACTGGCGACGTCACCCAGCCCGCCGCTGATTCACGTGGACCCTCTAGAAATGTTTAAACTCTCCCTTCCCTAAACTTGGGTCTAATGACCTGCTGGGAAAGGCCACCTCCAGCGTGCGGCCAGAGCCCCAGTCCCCCCTCCTTCGGAGAGCTGAGGAGACCAGGCCGATGGGCGGAGAGATGGATAGTCCGCAGAGAAGTAATTGAATTCACTTCCTCCCGCCCCAGTGAGAGGGCCATCTGGCCGCCCCTCCGCTGTGAGCCACGGGAAATGAACGCAGAGCTGCCAGCTGCCTGTCCAGGCCACCAGGCCGGACCTCTGCGCCCCTGCCGGCCCGGCCCTGCCCCGTCGCCCCGGTCACTGCTGTGTCTGCATCTCCCTGGGCTCCCGTCTCTGTGGTGGCTTCCTCCGTGTACTGGGAAAATCGTCCTCGACGCTCCCTCGGGGGACACTGGGTCCTGCCCTTCTCCTTCCTACCTCTCGCTGTGAGAGGCGGGTCACCTGTGGCACAGGACAATGTGCGTGTGAGGTGCACCCGGCACACTCAGGCATCACTGCCCAACAGTCGGCTGCCCGGGCACCCGCTTCAGGGACCCAGCTCAAGTTCACACTCTGATGTCCCCCCATCGGGGCCTCGGGTGCAGCGATGACAGGTGGACAGACGGCATGTGATGCCTCCGGGTCCGTTCCCTAAATCGTGTGGGAAGTGAGATGGCCGTGAGCTCGTCCCACGCTGGTGGCAGGTGTTAGTCACCGAGACGTCGCTCGGCAGTGACGCCGCAGCCCATGCCCCTATCGTTTTCATACGCTTCCACGTGCTTTCTGATACTTCCGCGCTTAGTCCCAGCACCAAAGCAATGATTCCTTTTGTCTTCCACCCTTCTTTCCTTTCCCCCCCAGTTTCTGTAGCTCTCCGTTTCCCTTCATTTTTTTAAATTGTCACCTCGGAGTTTTCATTGGAATCCCTGCTCCTGATCCATAGTCTCGAGGGAGCGAGAGAGACTCTGATACGCCTGGAGCTCGGACCACGACAGGGCAGCCGTTCACCCGAGAGGAGGGCGTGGCTGTGTGACCCTGAGAAGAGGGCGTGGCTGTGTGACCCTGAGAGGCGGGCGTGGCTGTGTGACCCTGAGAGGAGGGCGTGGCTGTGTGACCCTGAGAGGAGGGCGTGGCTGTGTGACCCTGAGAGGAGGGCGTGGCTGTGTGACCCTGACATGGGGCGGACAGCCCTGCTCGCGTCGGAACACGGTGGCCGCTACATTATTTTAATCTGTGTTCCTCCTATTCCCGTCGTGCAATCCCACGTAAAATATGAAGCTCTGATCACAAATTACTAACGGCCTTCTGCAAGGATGAACTCCATATTTCAGACATCCGCAACCTAGGAAAAGGTTTAACCTGTTTTCAGTTCATTGTTTGCTTTCTTTTTGCCTGAGTTAAAAATAAATCTGAGCAGCGATGGTGCCGCTGGGGACAGAGCGATGGCCAGCTCTAGATGTCAGCACATAGTGCATCTTTTGGGACCAGTCGCTATCTGTGGCATCGTTACTGCAGCGGGGCTTGTGTCCCCGCTTTGCTTGTGCTCCAGTCACCAGTTGCTTTCCTGCCGGACATGCCGGCAAAGAACGGAGTTACTTCCCGGAAAGGCTCACAGATCCATCTGCTCAGCAGATGGTCCCTGAGCACGGCGGTGTCCCCGGCTTCCCACCAGGCACAGGGAGCAGGAACCATCCAGGCGGCCGACCTAAGCAGCTTGCAGTGGTGATGACACAGGCATTAGCCACATGATTTAACAGCACCACAGTGTTACCAGATAGCATTTACAAAGTATCTCAATTGTGTCCAGATGAGAGAATAATGAACTCTGCCTGAGAAACCAGGCCAGGCTCCCCCGGATGTCGAGGATGGGAACTGAAGAAGGCAAGGGTTTGCTTAATGAAATGAAGACAGAGAGGAAGCCCAGGAAACAGCATATTGAAAGTGGAGGGGGAGGGGATGTGCAAAGAGGTGACTTGCTCGGGGCGCAGTGAACTGGGAGCAGAGGCTGGGAGAACTCACCTCCTCAGAGGTAGGGAGAGGGCGTAGCCTTCTGTGTGGTGAGGTACCGGGGACTGTTTTCTTGAGGACAGAAGCCTACAGCCTCAGAGGCTCTGAAGGCAAACGGGAACCCCAAGGGCGTCCTCACCCCTGGGTGCAATGTGTCCCAAATATACCCTAGACTGCCTTTGTCTGTAATGTGCCGGGATCAGCCACTTCTCACCACCTCCACCGCCACCACCTGGACAGACCTCCGTCACTCTGGCCTCCTGTGGGTCCCTCCTGTTCCCCCCCCCCCCCGCCCCGACTTCCCTGGGCTCTGAGCTTTGTGCTCCATGGGGCAGCTCCCACCAGGTGACCTTCCCACACCGCACTCAGGAGGAGGCGGAGCCCGCACCACGGCCCAGGGCCTCCTCGCCGGCTCCCCCTCCGGCCCCGGCCTCCCCCTCAGCTGGGTCACCTCCCTCACGCCGCCGTGTCTGCTCCGGCCACTGCCTCCTCACTGTCCTCCACCTGGGTGCGCTCAGATGTCAGCTGTGCGTACTCGGTACAGGCTGTCAGAGCAAAACGCCACAGACAAACGCCACAGCTGACACCAGAGACTGATTCCTCACCGTTCCGGGGACGGGGAGTCCAAGGTCGACATGCAGGCTGTGGTGTTGTGAGTGTCCTGTCCTCGGGGTGAAGGCGTGCCTTCTCGCTGTGGCCTCACATGGCCTTGCCTTGATGCGTGCCGATGGGGAGAGAGAGAGAGACAGAGAACACAAGCTCTCTGGTATCTTTTCTTATAAGAGCACTAACCTAACCCTAATCCCCTCCCAAACGCAGTCTCCAGATACCATTGCATCAGGGTTAGAGCCCCTTGTGTGAATTTGGGGGGACCCGGCTGAGTCCAGAGCAGCTGACGTGCCTCCCTCCAGCCGCAGCTCAGCGACTGGTCAGATGCCACTGTATCAGGGGAGCTCTCTGACCTCTTGACACACGACAGGACCCCTCGTCCTGGTTCGTCCTTCTCCTCTTAATGGATTTATCTGTTTACTATCCGTCCTCTCCTCCCTGCACTGGGATACGAGAAAGGAATACAGAAAACGTGAAAGCCACTCAACTTGTTGGGTTGAAAACGGTGTCATTGCCTTTCATTTTTCACTGTGGCACCCGAGGTTCTCAGAACAGGGGCTGGAAGAGTAAGGCCTGGGTAACTATGGGAGGGAGGCAGGGAGGGAAGGAAGGAAGGAAGGAAGGAAGGAAGGAAGGAAGGAAGGAAGGAAGGAAGGAAGGAAGGAAGGAAGGAAGGGAGGAGGGAAGGAAGGAAGGAAGGAAGAAAGGAAGGAAGGAAGGAAGGAAGGAAGGAAGGAAGGAAGGAAGGAAGGAAGGAAGGAAGGAAGGAAGAAAGGAAGGAGGGAAGGAAGGAAGGAAGGAAGGAAGGAGGGAAGGAAGGAAGGAAGGAAGGAAGGAAGGAAGGAAGGAGGGAAGGAGGGAAGGAAGGAAGGAAGGAAGGAAGGAAGGAAGGAAGGAAGGAGGGAAGGAGGGAAGGAAGGAAGGAAGGAAGGAAGGAGGGAAGGAGGGAAGGAAGGAAGGAAGGAGGGAAGGAAGGAAGGAAGGAAGGAAGGAAGGAAGGAAGGAAGGAAGGAAGGAAGGAGGGAAGGAAGGAAGGAAGGAAGGAGGGAGGGAAGGAGGGAAGGAAGGAAGGAAGGAAGGAAGGAAGGAAGGAAGGAGGGAAGGAAGGAAGATGGATGATGAAGGATGGATGTGTCGGTGGATGGAAGGATGGATCAATGAATGGATAGGTGATGGATGGATGGATCAATGAATGGATAGGTGATGGATGGATGGATCAATGAATGGATAGGTGATGGGTGGGTGGATGGATGGATGGATAGATCAATGAATAGATAGGTGATGGACAGACAGATGGATAGACAAATGGATAGATGATGGGGGATGGATAGATAGAGGATGGATGGATGGATGCGTGGGTGGGTGGGTGGGTAGGTGGATGGATGCATGATGGATGGATGGATGGATGGATAAATGAAAGATTTGTTCACCTTATTAGAGAAAATGGTTCATTGTAAGCATACTTTTCCATTTTATTGCATCTCTTAGGCATGTATGTCGTACCAAACAGAACAGGGAATATATTACAGTCTCGTTTTTACCATTCTAGGCAAAAATCTATAATTCTACTGAGAAATGCATTACTGAGGCTCAGCGTTTCAGGAGATAATTTATTAACTTCCTTTGCCCTTCATGGGAAGCAGGGTCATTTCTACTCAGATTTTTAATAATTCAGCTCCTGCAGGATCAGGAAGTCTGAACAAATTAGATGTTCCGAGAAACACCTATTAATCTGCATTCAAACTCAAAAACCGTGTCTGTGCTCTGGTGTCCCCTGTAAACAGGAAAGGTGGGGGTAGCCCAGGACTAGAAAGGAAGTTGGAAAACAATGAAAACATTTTTTTTTCTCAGGTTAGCAAGATAGTTGTGACTTGTTTTTCTTCTTTAATTGGTTTCCTATTATTATTGTTACAATATTGCTTGTGTAGGGGAAAAAAAATTACCTGCATTCTCAAAAAGGAAATTTTAGCAAATGAAAATGCGATTCGATGAAGAATGTCAGCTCTCCTGTGGGTAACATCACCCTGTTGCCTTTATAAATGGAAGGATGTGTGAGGCATCTCTGTTAGAAACGGCGTCAATGGCCCAGACCCTGTCCGTTGAGTGGGCTGTGCCGTCAGTGTGTCTGTGCGTTCTCCCATCTGATAAAAACACCGAATTGGCTTTTTACACAAAATCTTTTCTTAGTCCGGGAGCCTGCGGGAAGCAGTCTCCGTGACGGTTCTCATTCACTGTCCAGCGAGGGTAGCAACTTTGCTTTTGCGTCTTTCTGCCCACCCTGTGCACGTCCACAGACCGTACGCTGTGCTGGGCGTGACGGAGATTATTCATCTCCACCTTCCTCCCTGGAAGCCTGACCCCCCAGGGTCCCCGTGAGGCATCCATCATCCCGCTCGGCCCTGGGGAAGCTGCCCATTGTACTGGTAGGCGAGTCTATACCAACAGTCAGAACTTCCCGAGCTGTTTGCGTACACGATTCCGTCTCTGGTCCTCGCTCTGCCTGCCGGCGCCGAGCGGCGTTGGTCCCTGCTCCACGTGGAATTCAGACACACGGACGCTGAGTGCTTGGTGTTCGAGTCCGAAGGCTCCCATGCACCGTCCTTCCCAGGCCGTGTTTCGTGCATGTCTGTCTTCCGGTCACACGGGGTGGGGCCAAAGTAGGTTTGCAGTTGTGAGTCCGCGAAACGGAGTTCATTCTTGGATTAGTATGTATGAATTGTTGTCTTATTTTCCATACGAACAACTGTAGCCTGACTCCCCCCCACCCCCCGTATGTGGAGACTCAGCCTCTGCCACCCTCTCTGGTGATGCCCTGCCTGGTCCCAGACGTCATAGCGTGGCGCGGTTGGGCCAGGGAAGGGCACCGAGGGCTGGGGCTCCCCATTTGTTCAAGAGCGATTTTGCGATGCATCAGTCACACCATTGCAGAGTCGCCTCCCGAAATTCAAGTGGGTGTGCCTGGCGTGCAGGTGAAGCCACAACTGGAGAGCCGGAGCTCGGAGACAGGGAAAGGGCGGTTCAGTCTGGACGAGGCCAGAGGCCAGGAGAGCGAGTGTCCCCAAATGCAGCTCCCCCGAAAGCAAACGTGGGCGTTTGCATGCAGCTGAGGAGTAAGGGGGGTCTCAGGGAACCCAGAGAGGAGTCTGCTTCCTCAGCCACAGACAACGTTTCTCCACATCGTCCCCCGGGTGGCCCCGGCGTCGTCTCCTGCCGGCACAGACGCAGAATTCTGTTGTGACGCCGAGATCCCCGCCCCCCATGTCTCGTGACTGCGTCAGCGAGGTCATCTTCAAAACCCGAGGCAGAGAGTAAACCTCCGGTGACTGTCGCTGTTGTTTACGTTTCTGTGCTGAGCTAGCTATATTTCTCTGGCCTTTCAAGCAGAGTGTGCTTTTCAGCGTCTCTCCTGGACACACTGCCCAGGCAGGCCTGCAGAACACGACCAAGACACTTTCTCAATCTTCGTGCGTACGTGACAAAGAGCCGTTGAAACGTTCCGTCAAGGGCTACACATACCTCTCTCCTAATGAAGAATGAAATCGCTTCCAGCTGCCAGAACGATTAGGAGCATTAAAATCTCAAGGGCCCAGCACTCCTGGCTGCTCACGAAAGGGAAAGCAAAAGTCCTCGACGTCTTTGCAGCTCAACATCTGACAGATGTGTTTGAGATGGAATTTAGAATTCCAGGTTCTACGTACAGGAAGCAAGATTCAAACTAGATCCCTCGTTTGAGCCGACGAAGCCCGTAACCCTCGTTGTAGCCTTCCCGAGCTTGAAGGTTCGGTGTTGAGTACGCTGGGTCTTGGAGGGGGACCCTGGGATTTCACCTGATCATCGCCTCTGCCAGAGATGGTCCACACGACGCTGGTCGCCGGGGTAGTACTGCTTGGAGACGCATGCTCTTCACGAACGTGAGGGAAAGGGCTTCGCTGCTTTGCAGCCGTGGGTACAGTGAAAAGCCGCCGTATCGGCAGGACCCCGGCACCTCTGCCCACTGAGGTTCCTGCAGAAAGCCCAGCCCGACAGGAAATGAGATGCTCTCCGTGTGATACTGTGTCCTGACTCCATGCTTCCATCGAGTCTTGTTTTCAAGTGCTACAAAGCCATTCCTTGACGGATAAACTGAATTCTGGATGGCAAGTGAGAACACTGGTAGGAATTTCTAAACCGCTGTGGAACTATTTCCCTTTAAGACTGAAATGGCTCTCAGAGTTTTCTTTACTTGGTAACCTCGATGGCGAATGTTAGTGGTTTAGCGTTGGATTTTTCTTAATTCGCGAACCCAGAAAAGCCAGCGGTGATTGTTCGGACTCTCATTTTTCCTAATGTGATCACCTGGATAGTCGGTATTAAATCTTTGGATGTCAGGCATTAATTATTTGCCGTCCTGTAGTTGAGAATCACCTTTATTTACATTTGCGGTAATTTGACGCACCGTAAGAACTTGCCGTCTTGGGTGAAGAAGTTTTTGTGTATTGTTACCTACTTTTTGGGGTCATCCCCATTCAATTTCACCTGGATGTGGAGTTAATACGAGTTGCAGTTATGGGCTATGACAGAGAATATTTTGTGATGTATGAAGTAGAAATAATGAAGTAGAAATCCTCCATTTGCAGTGTGACTGTCTGTCTTTATGTGCCCTGCAGAGTCCCAGTCACCCTTGTGTACTTAACAACTATAATTATTAATGTATCACTGTTATATTTCTGACTATTAATGATCAATATTACTTCGTCTGTCTCTCAAAGGATCCCAGTTTGAACTATATGTCACGTAATCACAACAATTCGAAAGGAACTAAACATTTGGTCTCAGCAGCCAGTGTGCTTGATTGAATCCCCAGGTGAATTCAGCCTGTAGCATCTAGCATCCATTTCGCTGTGTCTCCAGATATCACCTCCCACCCCCAATCCCTGCTGCAATGCAAATATGGTTCCCTGGAGGGAGCTGAAACCTAGCGTAGGGACAGGTGAGTTACCCCTGAAGACAGGTAACTCACCTATCACCTGGGGTACCTGGAAGCCTCGTATGAGGGGCTGTAGAAGGAAGGAAGGGCTCATGTTGGTGAGCAGTGGGCAGAGGTTAACATTGGCACAGAGTATGTGCCAAGTAAGTGGGTGAATTTGGAGCCTGACATTAACCGTGTGATGTACACGAGAGAGACGAAGGGACGCAGGGCTGGAAAACGGAATTCTGTGCGAGTGCATAGGTTGGCTGAGATGAAGAGAAAACCCTACCGTTACCACCCTGCGCTGTAGAACCTTGTTTATCGGGTGGAAAAACATTAATTTCACACAAAAGCTGCCAACATCATGAAAGAGCAGATTCTTTCTCAAGGTTTGGCCACGGTGCGGGGAAGACGGAGCGTCGAGAAAAGAGCTCATCGTAGCCTCGTTCTCGGTCTCGTGTCTTGGGTCTTGACCTAAATGGGAAGTCTCGGTTTGGCTTGTTGTGTTTCCGTATCCCCCTCACCGAGTTTTCCTTGTATGCTGTTGTTTTCAGGAGCTGGTAGGGAGTAACCCGCCACAGAGGAACTGGAAGGGCATCGCCATCGCCCTGCTGGTCATTCTGGTCATCTGCTCCTTGATCGTCACCTCGGTCATCCTGCTGACACCAGGTACTTGTCTTCACCCTTGGGACAGCAAGTCCCTCTAAGGGACAAGGGGCGTCATCTACCCGGCCACTTTTGTTAATGAACTACCTATTACTTAACTGAGTTTCCCGGGTTCTAATTCCCAGGGTGCCATACGGTGAGACAATGTTGTATGTTGTCGGTGAGTAAGAGCAACTGCATATGCTGTGGGTTTGCGTATGTAACTGTGGGCGGGTGGACATGCGTGGCATCTATGAGAACCCACAGTGACCTAGTCACGCTCGGAGAGCCTCCAGACAGGCAGCGGCATGGAAACTCGAATAATTTTAGATATCACATAGCATTCTGGGTATCCTATCGAGGATGAGTTAAGAAAATTATTAAGACGACGTATATGGAGTGTGGACCAAGAGCAGAGTACATATTAGATTTTACTGATGAAAGGAAAGAAGGATGACAGAGAGTCAGAAACCGCTCAGGGAGGAAAAAACACAAAAACCCGCAGCAAAAACATGTATATACATGGCACTGAATGCTTCGAAAGTAAGGGGTGTAGTCCAGCCGGTGTGGCTCAGTGGTTGAGTGTCGACCCTGCACCAAGAGGTCGCTGGTTCAATTCCCGGTCAGGGCACATGCCCAGCTTGTGGGCCCGATCCCCAGTGGGGGGCATGCAGGAGGCGGCCAGTCAATGTTCTCTCTCATCGATGTTTCTATCTCTCTCCCTCTTACTTCCTCTGTCTCTAAAATCAATAAAGGAAAACATTTTTTTTTTTTTAAGTAAGGGGTGTAGAAGCTCAGAGGAGAGAGAGAGCCTTGGGCAGGAAGTTCGTGGACGAGGTCAGCTGTGAAGGGGGCTTGAACAGCATTGTGAGATGCAGAGAGAAGACACTTTGCCTGGAAGAGAGCCGTGTGGGAGCTATGATACGAAAACATCGTATAAACAGTGTGCAACTATGTATCCGTGTTTCCTGTTGTGTTGGGTGCCTGTTCGTGTGGACAGAAACATGTTCCAGTCCCCGATAAATAGACTGCACAGGTATTAGCCCAGGTAAAAACATCTTAATAGGTACCAAAAGTGCAGACAGATTATGCTGTGTGTTTAAACTATCATCACAACACTTAAATGAAAAACCAGTAATCTGGACCCCGAAACCCACACCGGATCAAGTTATTACAAGAAAAGAAAACTAGAGACTGATATTTGTTGTGCAATAGATGCAACCATCGGGGCAGAATACGAGCAAGCTGAATCTGGCGTGACCAGTCGGAATTTATCCCCAGAAAGAAAACTTGGTTTAACATATAAAACCACGATGTGATACACCCGTGTTCGTAGAATAAAGGAGGGAAATGATCATTTCAATGGGTGCAGAATAAACATTTGACAAAATCCAAAATCCTGTCACGATAGAGCACTCGGCAAACCAGGGATAGAAAGAAACCTCCCAACCTGATGAAACGCATCTCTGAAGAACCCACAGCTAACATCATACTTAATGGGCAACACTGACCGCAGCAATCCTAAGAGCAGAAATAATAGACAAGGGCACTCACTCTCACTGTTTCTGTTAAACTTCGGGTTGGAGATGTTACCCAAGGCAAGAAGGCAAGGCAGAGGGTGACATCCAGCTGGGCAAGAAAGAGCTTTGCCTTCATTCATGACATGACATGATCTTGTTTGTCTGTGAAAAGTCTTAAGGAATACACATGTGTGCACATACACACACACACGCACACACACACACACCCTATTATAACGAACAAAGGAGCTTAGCAGCTTTGGAAATGACACTCTTGACACAGGAATCATTTGTATTTCTATATACTTGCGTTGAACAATTCAGAAGGGAAATTAAGAAATGATTCCACTCACAATCATTTCTAAAAGTGCCCTTGCCGGTTTGGTGTATGGGTTGGAGCATCGGCCCACGGACCAAAGAGTCTTGGGTTTGATTCTGGTCGAGGGCACATACCTCAGTTGTGGATCGGTCACCTGGCACTCAGAGCATTCACACCCCAATACACCCAGAGCATTCACACCCGGAGCATTCACACCCCAATACACCCAGAGCATTCACACCCCCACATCTGGAGCATCCACACCCACATACACCTGGAGCATTCACACCCCATACACCCAGAGCATTCACGCCCGGAGCATTCACACCCCAATACACCCAGAGCATTCACGCCCGGAGCATTCACACCCCAATACACCCAGAGCATTCACACCCTTACACCCAGAGTATTCACACCCCCTACACCCGGAGCATTCACACCCTTATACCTGGAGCATTCACACCCCCCACACCTGGAGCATTCACACCCTTACACCTGGAGCATTCACACCCTTACACCCGGAGCATTCACGCCCCCTACACCCGGAGCATTCACACCCTTATACCTGGAGCATTCACACCCCCCACACCTGGAGCATTCACACCCTTACACCCGGAGCATTCACACCCTTACACCCGGAGCATTCACGCCCCCTACACCCGGAGCATTCACACCCTTACACCTGGAGCATTCACACCCTTACACCCGGAGCATTCACGCCCCCTACACCCGGAGCATTCACACCCTTATACCTGGAGCATTCACACCCCCCACACCTGGAGCATTCACACCCTTACACCCGGAGCATTCACACCCCCCACACCCGGAGCATTCACACCCTTAGACCCGGAGCATTCACACCCTTACACCCGGAGCATTCACGCCCCCTACACCTGGAGCATTCACACCCTTACACCCGGAGCATTCACGCCCCCATACACCCAGAGCATTCACGCCCCCATACACCCGGAGCATTCACGCCCCCATACACCCGGAGCATTCACGCCCCCATACACCCAGAGCATTCACGCCCCCATACACCCAGAGCATTCACGCCCCCATACACCCAGAGCATTCACGCCCCCATACACCCGGAGCATTCACGCCCCCATACACCCAGAGCATTCACGCCCCCCACACCCGGAGCATTCACACCCTCATACACCCAGAGCATTCACACCCTCATACACCCAGAGCAGTCACATCCCCGCACCCGGAGCAGTCACACACCCTACACCCGGAGCAGTCACACCTCCAGCACCCAGCACCTTCCCGGCTGTTGCTGTCATCATTCGAGGTAGAAGAGCTGGCTGCCAGCTCTGTGCACACAGTGGCCCAGAGCAGCGAGGCTGGGTGGCAATGTCTGGACCAAGTGACAGGGCTTAGGACCATGTCTGGGCCCCTTCCCTCGTGTGCCCTGCTCCATGCCACGCAGAGAGCTGTCCCTCAGTCTGCACAACTGTCTGGGGACGCACATCAGCCACTGTCTCTCAGATATCTCTGATCTGGGAAGCATTTTACATTCAGCCTCTTTCCGCAGGAAACAGAGCACAGTCACCGTAAACTGTCCTCTCTGGATGCCGAAGCCCCGTTGTCAGGGCGACAGTGAGCCAGAGCATCTCGGTCGTCGGGGCTCTGGCTCCAGCGGGCTCCGGCAATTCCAGAAAAGGCTGGGAAGAGTGGGACTTCTCTTCTTCTGTGAGCATTCCTGCGTGGCTGAGCCTCGCCTAACTGACCCTGTGGTTCTGTTGGGTTCCGCAGCTACTTTTTCTTTCTCCAGATGGTTCTGCTCCAACGCTGCCTGACCCACTTCTGCTCCCTCCCCGCACGGGCTTTCAGCACCCGCTCTCCTCGGTGCAGCCGTGCCTTTGGGAGGCAGAGGAGAATGTCAGACCTCCCCCCCTCCCTTGAGCCCCACAGCATCCACACGGACCAGCAGGTCCTATCCATTGATCAAATATTCACGAGCCCCCAGTGGGGCCGAGAGCATGCACTAAGTGCTGGATGAAATGTGGAGAGAGGCTCCCCCGAGAGCCTGGAGCCCACTTGCAAAGGAGCATCCACGGAGTGTCATCAGTAAGCGAAAGTCAGAGAGTCACGGGCTGGGCTTGGTTAAAAGTCTGCAGAGTCGAGCCGACCTCTGAATCACGGACCTGCGTGCTGGGAGACCGAGAGCCCCGGTAGCAGTAACAGCTGGGAGTATTTGCACAATCGTGGGCGCCTCCCCACAGCCTCGGGCTTCCCACCCAGCCTTGCTTCCTTTCTGTCACAGCGATTTAGAAATCGCATGGCTGTCCTTTTGATAAAATAACTCTTTTCCTAGTCTACCTGTTTCCAGTCTCGCATTCTGGGTGGTTAACGCTCAGATGATAGTACTTGCTTTCTACGTAGCCCCCAAATCTATTCTGAACTCACTGGATCCTGTCTTTCAGCGCAAATGTTGCTGGGTACACGTGGGTCCCCTTGCCACGCTGGCACGGAGCGCCGTGGTGGGACACCCCGAGGCGCCTCGGGATGTTGAAGGGCCCCGTGGCGATCGTTCCGAGCAACAGCTCCTTCGTTCCGCGGCGCTCATGATCACTTATGCACGATTTATGTCTTCACGATGAAATTAGATGTGTGCCAGGCAATCCCGGTTCCGAGCAGATGGGCCCGGCGAGAATGTGCCCTTTTCCGCTCTGTCATTCATCTCTCCCCTGCTAGCCTGTGCCCTTCCTGCCATCTCTCTTTGGAATAATCGACTTGAAGTTGCCTTTCTGGTTTTCAGGTAGGAGACGGGAGTCTGTGCTCGGTCACACACGGCCCGCGCCTTCTGGGGGCCGCTGCGTCCGATGGAAGGGACGCTGATGCCCTCGGTGCCACGGTGAGCGTGGGGGGCTGACAGATGGGCTCTGTCTGCATGAAAGGAACCCTGACCTTGGCTGTCACGGGTTTTCACATAAGAGAAGCACTTTCAGGCGGTGAGAGAATGAAAAGCCTTCGACATTTGAAAGTCCTGTTGCAGGCAGATCTGGGGTCAAGTCCACCCAGAGGTTATCAGATTCTATGTGTCACTGATCTTTTTGGGGGAAGAGCAGACAGAGAGGTTGTTTTTATGGAACTGAAATTTCATCGCTGTTTAATTCCGCTCCAATGCCTGTACCTGCATTGCTAGCACTCAGCATATCTTTTTTTTAAAAAATAATAAATTCAGTTGGACTCAGGCTCACGGAGAAGAAATCCAGCAGACGGCAGCTCGTGAATCAGGCAGGGGGTGCAGGTGCGGAAGGCAGAGCGTCCGGCACGGGTCCTGGGCTGGCGCTGGAGTGGGACGGGGGGAGATGGGTTTCCGTGGTGGGAGAGCTCATTGTATCCGCACTTCAGAGACTCCCCCCCTTAGGAATCGTTACCGCTACTTAAGGCGGCGTGTTCTGTAATAACATTTTCATGGAGTTTTAAAATGGACTTTTATTATTATTGCTGTTGTTGTTGAAAGTATTACAGATGTCCCCCCTTTTCCCTGCATTGACCCCCCTCCTTCCCGCTTCCACCCCCCTCCTGCCTTCCCCAGCCTAGTGTCCGTGTCCATTGGTTGTGCACATATGCATGTGAGTTCTTTGGTTTATCTCTTCCCTCCCCTCTGAGGTTTGTCAGTCTGTTCCCTACTTCCGTGACTCTGGGTCTCTTTTGATCAACAGCTTATTTTGTTCATGATGTTCCATAAATAAGTGAGAGCATGTGGTATTTGTCTTCTCTGACTGGCTTATTTCACTTAGCATAATGCTCTCCGGGTCCCTCCATGTCGTCTCAAAGGACGAGAGAGCTCTCTTTCTTACAGCTGCATAGTACTCCATTGTGTATATGTACCACAGCTTTTTTATCCACTCATCCACTGATGGACACTTGGGCTGCTTCCAGATCTTAGAAATTGTAAATAGTGCTGTTATGAACACAGGGGTGCATATATTCTATCTGATTGGTGTTTCAGGCTTCTTAGGATATATTCCTGGAAGTGGGATCACTGGGTCAAATGTCACTTCCATTTTTAATTTTTTGAGGAAAGAGCATAGTGTTTTCCACGGTGGCTGCACCAGCCTGCATTCCCACCAGCAGTGTGCTAGCGTCCCCTCTGCTCCACACCCTCACCAGCACTCGTTGTTTGAGGGTTTGCTGATGGCGGCTTGGGAGCAGTTCTGGGTTCGCAGCAAAACGGAATGGAAGGTAGAGACTTCCCATAAACTTGGCCCCCGACCTGCATCAGCGCCCCGATGCTCAACATCCCTCCCCACGTGGTACCTCTGTCACCGTGGGTGAGCCTACGCTGGCCGCCATTGTCACCCGGAGCCCAGCGTCCACGGAGGGTCACTCCTGGTGCCGGGTGTCCTGCGTGTTTGGACGCACATGGAAGGACCTGCGAGCTTCTCTGTTTGCTGTGTGTGCACTCCCTCCCTTCCTGCGGCCCCTGCGGCCCCTGGCGCCTGCCTGCAGGTGCTCCGGCTACAGGTGTCCATCTTGTTTCCCATCACAGGAAGTCTAGACACCAGCAGTCCCGGGCGACTCAGCGCACGGGGTGTTGTTATTATTATTGTTAATCCTCACCTGAGAATATTTTTTCCATTGATTTTTAGGAAGAGTGGAAGGGAGGGCAGGAGGGAGAGAGAGAGAGAGAAACATCGATGTGAGAGGGACACATCGAATGGTTGCCTCTCGCACGGGCGATCGGATCTGCGACCCAGGTACGTGCCTTTGATTGGGAATCGAACTTGTGACCCTTCAGTGCGCGGGCCAACGCTCTAACCACAGAGCCACACCGGCCAGGGCTCAAGGGTCGTCTGTTTCCACTGCCATCGTCAGCGTGTTGGCGCAGGGTCTGCAGGGACATCACACGTCACACCGGGTGCCGTCACAGGAAGGAAGGGAACCTCACAGAACTCGCCTCACCGATCTCCGTCTTTCCCTGGAGACAGTGCTTACTTACTATAACAGATGATACCGCACAGCGCCCCCGGGTGGAGGGGCTGAGACAGCAAGAGCCAGCCTGTGCCCAGGGGGAAGCGTGCCACGGCCAGGGTCTGCCCCACCAAGCAGGATCCTTGATTTACGAAATATCCAGGCACGATGTCTGCATTCCTTGAACAGATCTGAAAAGAGGGAGTCGTGACCATCTCAGAGAAGAAAGAACACATTTACACGGCTGCTCACCTTCAGGTCAGGGGCAAACTTCTGAGCACGGAGACGCGGGTCCCCGGGAGAATCTTAGCCTCTCTGAGGACTTTTCCTCAGCAGTTGCAGACGGGCCGTTAGGTGCACTGGCTTAGGTATTGAACCCTCACCCGAAAGAGCCGTTGATCTAAAGGATGGCAGAGGGTGCTCATTATTCACGCTGGCATGGAGACCGCGCTGAGACAAGTGTGCCCACGTGTGTACCCAGGAAGGGCCTTTTCAAAGCATTGCTACATTGTGCATTCTGTCCTCGAGGAATGGTTGTGCATGAACCACGCAAAGGAGTAACCCTTATCCTGGAGCCCTGGTCTTTCTGGAGTCTATCACCTGCTTTACGAGAGAGCCTCTTGGAAAATTCTGAGTGGATTTTGGGAGACGTTGGGACCACGGGTTACAAAGACACGTACCTGGGTTGCAGGTTTGATCCCCAGCCCCGGTCAGGGCGTGTGCGGGAGGCAACCAGTGTGTCTCTTTCACATCGATGTTTTTCTCTGTCTAAAAATTCAGTGAAAACATATCCTCAAGTGAGGGTTAAAAAATAATAATATAGCCCGGCCGGTGTGGCTCAGTGGTTGAGCATCGACCCATGCACCAAGAGGTCGCCGGTTCGATTCCCAGTCAGGGCACATGCCCAGGTTGTGGGCCTGATCCCCAGTGGGGGGCATGCAGGAGGCGGCCAGTCGATGTTCTCTCTCATCGATGTTTCTATCTCTCTCTCCCTCTCCCTTCCTCTCTCTAAAATCAATAAAGAAAAAATAAATAAAATAAATAATAATATGCAGATATTTCGGTGACTTATTGCGAATGTCAGGAGGACTCCTGCTCCGAGCTCAGGTTGGCGTGGGCCTCGTCTGCGAGGCTATAACCAAGTCACCCACCAGCCTTTATCTCCTGGGAGTGCTGAAAGCACGGGGTCCCTGCTCTGCCCCCCATCGCAGGGTGCGCCCTTGCCTCTGCCGCCGGCTCCTCGTCCATCGGATTCAGAGGCCAGCTTTTTTCTAATGAAGGACATTGGTCCACTAAACTGTTTTTTAACCTTTTCTTCACGTACGGGTAACTCTCCCCTGGAGAACATAGTGTGTAATTAATTCATCAGTATACTCATCAGCACCCCTGCTGGACAGTTTCCTATAGTTTGTGACGCCCACAGCATCGCTTCCGGACTGGGTGGTGAGCGAGCCGGACGGTGAGGCAGGTCAGTGTGCAGGGTCTCCTGCAGGTGTGGCCCGTGTCGCTGTGCTGACCCCCACACACGTGGAGAAGCCGTGTCACCCCTGGTAGCCAGGGCACCTCCCATGAACTGCCTGTCCTCCCCTCCTCCTGGAAGGACCAGGAGGCTATCACTGTCTGGGCTCCGAAAACCACTGCGTTTCAGTCTCTCAGCTGAACCCCAGTGAAAGCGGGGCTCGCGAGCGACGCCTGACACATCTGGGGGGGTTTTCTTCGTTAGCAAATCGGGTTCGTCGATAGCAAACGTCCGCTCGCTGCGATGGACGGCACCCTGGGAGGTCAATCCGTGGATCCGTTTTAGGGGGACAGAATTTGTTTCTGATTTTAAAACTCTCCAGAGCAGAGGCTCCAGAGTGTTCTCCAATAACCGTGCTGTCTGACATCGCAACTCTGTAACGAGCACCCGGGGAGACAGGCGCCTGGCGATTTGCATTCTCGTTGAGCAGCACCGAGAGGAAGACGTGACGAGCGACTGCAGCGTGGCTCGTCTCGCGGCGGCCAAGCTCCTGACCGGTGCTGGGTGGCTCTCCAGCCAGAGGGCTGCGGGGAGCTTCTCAGTTCTCCCGGGAGGAGATCCACACGGCAGAGCCGCCGGCCACCTCTTGACCTTCCTGTTGACGTCCAACGTGGTGAAAGGAGCGGGAACTAAATAGCAAAAGCTTAGCTGCACTCGCAAGCGAGAGAGACCGCTTCGTACACCTGGATCGAGGGAATCCGTCCGAGGAGGACCAGGAAGAGACCCACAGCAACCGATCAGACCAGATTCTTGCTGCCTTCCAGGGGCAGAGAGTGGAGTTGGGTCCAACCGAAGGGGCTGGGATGTTGGTGTTCGGGAGAGGTTAGGGGCCGGACAGGGGCCCCCACCTTCCAGATGACCACACCAGGCCCAGTGAGGGTCATCTCCCAGCCAGAGCCTCCAGCCTCCCAGGACATTCTGGCGACCACGCCATCAGGCGTCCCTGGTGACCCAGGACACGTACGGGGAGAAGCTTACCAGGGACCCGCAGACACCATCCCCTAAACTGCAGAACCCAGTTTAACGTGCACGAGGACTTAACTCCAAAGACATAAAGCAATAGGACGACCGGAAAAGAACATTTTAGGTATTTCTATTTTTTAATTATCAGTGTGAGCAAGGAGCTTGGCACCTGCCGAAGGAGATGATCCTGAAAAAGAGCTCGTTGAGAGTGTTAGACATTAAAGTATAATTATTTAAAATGTTAATACTCAGCAATGGATGGGAGAGCCAGACAGACATGTTCTGAGAGACACACGGATGTGGACGCCAGACAGAAGGCCGGGGTGTGGGGGGCGGGGCTAGAATGATGGGGAAGAAACAGTCAATGAGGTAATGAGAGGAAATACTCCTGCTACAGAGAAATGTAATTCTTAGGAAATATCACCCACTAGTAAGCAAGGGTTTTATTTCTAGCATTATTTTTTTTAATAGTTTTTCTTTATTGATTTGAGAGAGAGAGAAACATCGATGAGAGAGAACATCGACTGGCCGCCTCCTGCATGCCCCCCACTGGGGTTCGGGCCCACAACCTGGGCATGTGCCCTGACCGGGAATCGAACCGGCGACCTCTTGGTGCAGGGTTGACGCTCAACCACTGAGCCACACCGGCCGGGCAGTAAGCAGGGTTTTTAAAGAAAACCCACAAGTGAGCATTTTCTAACGAAATCTCAGGATATCGCCTCTCAAGGGAGAACCTGCCTCACCTCTAGACTTTGGCACTCACTCTGCTTCGTCAACACCCACGCACTCGCAGTCTCCGAGCAATGTCCCATCTCCGTGACCTCCACGCCCCGCGGGCCTCCCAGCTGGGATGTTCTTCCATCCTCTCCTGGCCACAGGCTCCTCCCTCGAGGACCTCCTTCCAGAACCCGCTTGCTCATCCCCGTGGCGTCTCAAACGTTAGCACACAGGTCCCGCCGCTGTCCCGGTGTCACTGTTGGGCGTGGCCCTTCTCCGGCTGCTCTGTGAGCGCCAAGTCCGTTTCAGGGTCTTTCTCGGTGATGCTCTGGGCTGGTGCCGCTAACGACACTCCTCCTCTCGGGCTGGTGTTCGTTCAGCGCCTCCCAGGCTCATCCGAGCTGCTCCGTCCCGAGTGTAGGCTCGGGGGGCGCAGGGCAACGCCTGGCAGGGTTGCACCCGGGCGTTTGAGGTGTGAATCCATCCGAACCAGACCTCACCCCCGAGCCGTAGACAGCCGGGGACACGCGAGGCATACGGAGAGGAAGCACCTGAGGAACATGTCTGCCGTCCTTCGGTTCTGGTCGCCCACCACGCTGCCCAGAGCAGGCATTTAGTTCACGCTTCGTGATCAATCCCACGATGCGGCCGAGAGCCTGTCTCGGATGTCCGTTCATCCCTCTTCTGACCAGTCCCGCCAGGTCACTCGTAAATCAGTCTTTTGTTTTCGATGTATTTATTTTTCATTGATTTTAGAGAGGCAGGAAGGGAGAGAGCAACATCATCAACGTGAGAGAGAAACATCTATTGGATTGGTTGCCTCCCATACGCGCCCTGACTGGGAATTGAACCCACGCCCTTCCAGGGCACGGGACGATGAGCCAACCGACTGAGAGCCACCCGGCCAGGGCAGTCAGTCTGGAAACAAGTTCTTGTGTCCAGACCTGAGGTGTAGGATCATTTGCGGATTGCAAGCCCAGGGCGTGGGGTGCCCCCTGCCGCTCACTCACGACCCCCTTACTGCCCTTTCTGACGGTTTCGTTAAAAACAAAAAGCGTGGCTGGCTTTGGCTCAGCGTGTGTTGGTGGGAATCGCGCGTGTTACCATCCGTACCCTTTCTGAGCGGCAGTCGGGGTGTCTCACGGTCCTCGTTTACCGAAAGGCAGAAGGTGTAACTGTTCGCTTCCTTGTCCCTAGTGGAAGATAACAGCCTGTCTCAGAAGAAGAAGGTCACCGTGGAAGATCTCTTCAGTGACGAGCTCAGAGTCCACGACCCCGAGGCTAAGTGGATAAGCGGTGAGTCCTGTGTGCTGTGCGGACCTGAGTGTCCCCTTCCCCGCTCCTGGCCGCTCCCGACAGCCTGGCCCCCAGGGGTCTCTCGCGGCCTCTTGGCCCTGGAAGTGGCCCCACCAGCTCGCGCTCGCTGCGATCACGTCATCGTCATCCCACGAGCATGCGTGCCTGGTGAGAGGGGGCCGCTCCGTCGTGAGCAATGGGTCCTCCGCGTCACCTGCCGGAGTCGTTCCTTCTCCTCCGGAGCTGGGAGCGTTGCTAAGCAACCAGCACTGGGAGCCACGCAGCTGAGCTTTTCCCCTTCCCCTTGTTCTCCTGTGACCCCCCACTGGGGCCAGGAACCTGAAGGGTTCTTCCAGATGTCCCCGAACACACGCAGCAGGTCCGCCCCGCGCTCGGAGGCTGACACAGCCTTTCCCTCAGTCTGGACACAACCAAGCTGTCTTGTGTGTGTGTGGGGGGGGGGTGTTTTAAACAACAGCAGGAAACAGGATCGGAGGCCGAAGGGAGCATGCTTCTGACGTGTGTGTGGTGCAGGGCGTGATCCACTTCCTGTCTGGGTCGGGACGCTGTGCAGCAGTCCCGGGGGGATGCCAGGGGGGTGCCAGGGAGGGTAGGGCCAGCCCTGCAGGCCGAGAGGCTCCCCTGAGTCCTGCTGCCTCCACGAATGCTGTTTGCCTTTAGTCTTAGGCTCGGCCGAGGCACTTTGGAAAGGGACTCTCGGGTCAGGGAACCGTTGTCCTGAAATGCTCGCCATCGAGTTCACATCCTGGCTTTGGCCATAAGTGACGCCCAGAGAGGTCCAGTGACTTTCCTGAGGTCACAGAGCTGGGACGCGGCACGGCCGTGGCTGCAGGCCTGCCTCCCAGCTTCCTGTTGCGTGTTCTTCCCGCGACTGTCCTGTCCTGTGACACGATGTCCTGTGTCTTCT